>CM067510.1:1412913-1475413 GCA_034509495.1 Acestrorhynchus altus | reverse complement strand
GCTTCCAGACCAAAAGAAATATGACAGAACCTGCAACGTCTGTGATTTAAGACCCATATAAACACCTCTGTCCTGATATGAGACCCATATAAACACCTCTGTTCTGATATGAGACACATATAAACACATCTGTCCTGATATGAGACCCATATAAACACCTCTGTCCTGATATGAGACACATATAAACACCTCTGTCCTGATATGAGACACATATAAACACATCTGCCCTGTGATATAAAACACATATAAACACATCTGCCCTGTGATATAAAACACATATAAACACATCTGTGCCTGATATGAGACACATATAAACACCTCTGTCCTGATATGAGACACATATAAACACCTTTGTCCTGTGATATGACCACCCCCTTCTCTCTCTCTCTCTCTCTCTCTCTCTGACACACACAACACACACACACACACACACACACACACACACACACACTCACTCACTCACTCCCCCCTCTCTGTCTCTGTCTCGTCTGTCTCTCATATACACACCTCTGTCCTGTGATATTAGACTCATATAAACACTCCTGTTACATGGTGTTTTCTTATCACTTTGAAAAGATGGGGTTTTTGAAACAGCTAAGTGTCCAGAAAATCACTACGTCCATTCAGTAAAATCATGTGGGGGCACTAAAATGCATAGAGGACTCCATAACTCAGTGACCCAGATACAATCCTGAGTTCCAAACCATTGCAATAACTGGCAACATGCCCGTCTCGGAGTAAACAATGATATGTCAAGAGTATGATCAATACAGTGATCAAGGGGACAATGTGGGACAATAAGCATGACAATATTTTAACCACAAATATTTTGTACTATTCTCAAAATAGAGTGCTTGGAGTTTGGGCAGCTGGATCAGCAGCCATCAGAAGGGACAACGTGAACACATTCTAGGATATCTACAGTCTACAACTAGGATAGTCACAGATCAATGCTGGGGGCTTTATACCCCTCTAGACCTCGTCTGGCATTAGACATGGTGCCAGTAGGTTGATTTCTATGCCACAGAGTCCTATTCTTTTGGCAATATTTCTCTACCCATGGAGCTATCCAAGGTGCTGACATTTGCTTTGTTCCAGGAAGGACAGCAGGCTGTTTGAAATATAGAAATATAGGCAGTTTTACCATCATAGACAGAAATCATTCAAGCTTTCAATTTGTTTCATTGGTTACCAAGAACCAACACAACTGTGAGTCTCTGCTGCAGCTGCGAAAGCTGCTCAGGGGCTGAATCTTGTCCGAATCCAATTCAGTTTAAGACTATTTTAGGGGTTTGGTGAAGGTGGGTCATTTTTGACGCATTTTGACACAGAATATTAAGACACGATGGTTAATTAAATAAATGTAACAACATCTTTTAACCACATTTTTCTGTCTGTCGTCCCAATTTAGAAAATCAGGCTATTTGGCTTTAATGTCCAACTCATAGACATTAACAGCCTCTAAATCAGAGCTGGGGAACCAAGGGTCCAGCACAGTTTATTGGGTTCCTTGCTTTAACACTTCTACTAAGAAGGGATTCCCGAGGAACCAGGAAAGACAGGAGACAGGAGTCTGACGTTCCAGGATTTTAATAAAGCTGTATTTACTCTTCCTGCTTTAAATTGTATTTTAATCACTAAGAGATTGGTCTAAAGACACTCCCTTTATGTCCACTTTATACGTAATGCTCCGTCTGGGTATGTTGCCTTCTCGCCTCACACTACAATTATCAACGCTGCTCTTTCTTAATTGTTGTTTTTCACGGTGCTTGACTTTAAATAAAAATCAATTCTGCCATTAGATTCAGACGTGTCTTCTGTCCTTGAAAGTGAATTTCTTTTTTATTTCTCCAGAGGAATCCAGCTGAGACAGGGGTTTCACGGCATGCAGCTCTTTTTGCATCATATTACAACAAAGACGTGCTTTTAAAGACGTAAACCAGCAAAGTAATCTTCAGTCATTTTAATGGAAGTGTGTTGTTACTTGTTAAGTTTAATAAATGACTTTGTGAGACTGTTTTTATGTTTGAAATATTGATCTATTTCTAAATTCTCAATATAAGGAAACAAAAGGAAAACTGATATATATTCATTATACGAGGTGTGTTCAAAAAGTGTCTCACATACTTGCTCTAATATCCTTCAAGGCCACCTACGGTTCTACCACTTTTGAGATGCCCCACAGCTGGTCTGTGTCACTTATCGTCCCTCTGGTCTGTCTTTGTTTTGTTTACCTTCACATGTGCTTCTGTAGCACATGTCATGTCTCCACCCATTCCCAGCTGTGTTCCATCTGTAACCCTGCCCCATCGTTATCATGTCCCAGGTGTGATCAATGTTATCTTGTGTGTATATAAGTCCCTTGTCTCTGTTAGTCCTTCTTGGTTGCCATGTCTTCTACTCGTCCCTCATCTCGTCTACTTGTTTTAATGGTTAGTGAACCTTATTTGTAGAAGTTATCAGTTAATAAACTCAACCCTGCAAGTACTTCCGCCTCCACCTCCTTCTGTGAGCCCTCAAACGTTACAGTCTGTCCCATTCTGCATGATGTCCATGGCGATGATGAGACATATTCTGCATGATCTGCTCTCTTTCAGGGACGTTTTCAACTTTAGAGAAAATCCAGAAGTCACACCGAGCCATGTGGGGAAAGTAGGGAGCCTGCCGAAGTGTGTTATCATGATGGAGCTGCCCGTTTCCCACTGCCCACAGGTCTGGCCGTTTGTGTCTCAGTGTCGTGAAGAGTTTCCTGGCCAAATGGAAACACACCTGTGCTTCGACAGGCTTTGCCAGATTTTGGGTCCAGAGAGGACATCATGCAGAATGGGACGGACCAACCAGGGGTCATCTCAAAAAAGGCACTCAAGCATTGCTTCCGACAGCAGGAGAACCATCGGGGAGATGTGTGTGGCAGCCCAACCTTGACCGGTGCCAGACTGTTGTATCGGACACTTTTTGAACACCTTGTACATCACATTCAATCTAACACATAACATTCATTAATAGTTTTATTCAGACAGCTCTGCTTAATTTCCCCCCCATAATATGCTTCTCCATATCCAAATTCTGACTCTCCAGTCCTGCAGATGTTCTGAGAACTGTTTGAGAATGTTCTTTTCCAAGAACAAGTTGAACCTGTAACCAGGCCTCCACAGAAATCATTAAAACATCTGCAGAATAATGCCGTTTCACGCATGTGGGTTTTAGTCTGGTCATAAAAAGACGGGTCTGAACATTCATTCTTTCCTTTTAGATTTAATTCCTAAATTTGTACATGATAAAGAGAGTCGTTTGACTTTACACGGCTGTCGGCCGTCTTTGGAGCGAGGCAGTGGTTCTGCATTTCTATATTCCGCCATTCGGATCAACACCCTGTGACTGCTTTGTAATCTTGTTGGCTGTTATGAGGGCAGTGAATCATAATCAGTCAATCATTCCAGTAAGTGGTAAAAATATATTCCAAAAGGACCATATCAGTTTATAGAGAGGACATAATACGTTCCATTAGACACAGCAGTGGGTCAGAAATCAATGGGTCATATAGCTGGAGATAGCTCACTGTAACGTCCTGTGTTCAAGTGAAACTAGATGGATACGGTTAATAACATGCAGTTCGTTTTACAGCTTCGTATCGTAGAAAATGACCCTCACATTAAACAATGACACGGAATTATTTGTATTCTTGATGTTGTTTATTTTTAACATTTTTTAATTTTTAATTTCCTTTCACTGTTTTGTGCCACACTGGTTACTGGTGTAACTGACGATGTATGAATAAACGTATGGTCAGTAAATAAATAAATAAATAAATAAATAAATAAATAATTAAATAAATGCAACAAAAATACAGCCAAATATGAATCTGTGGAATAAATCTGTAAAACATTTAGGATCATCATAACCTACTAAAACTGTTCATATTTAGCATCTTAAGCGCTTCTCAGAAAATGTTGGGTGCTGTGGTGTCCTATCATTAGTCCCATCGGTGGGTGTCATGTCTGTCATTTGTCAGTCCTGTTCACCTGTCTTCCTTGTTGTTTGTTTTGCCCTTTTCTCCTCCCTCGCTCCGCCCTTTCCCAGCTGTGTCAGAATTGCCCCTTCGTTATCATGTCCCAGGTGTGGACAATGTGTTGTCTCACTTTGTCTCAGCCTGGCTGTCAGTCTTTGTTGAAGAGCGTTTATTTCAGTCCTTGTTGAGGGTGTTGTTGTGTTTGTACGTGTTATAGTCATCCAGTCAGTTTGTTTATTTGTTTCTCTTGTGTTTTGTTTACCTACTGTTTGTTTATGAGATCCTTTAGTTTTGTATTTTGTTTATTTTCATTGACCTTCACTTCCCTAGTGTCCATCAGTTCAGAACTCCACCCTGACAGCAGGTCTGGTGTTATCAACATTACTCAGGGTAAGGGTGAGTGAAAACCTTAGGTGCAAGTTCTTCACAGCAGTAAAACGGTTGCACACAAACACAGGAGAAGAAAATGACGATAAGTAAAGGTGCTTATTGACCTGCTGTTCTGCACAGAAGGGAATTTATCCTCCGTTTTATATTTCGTTTACGGCATTTAACTGACGGTTTTATCCTAAATGACTTCTAAGGTTACTCAGATTACATATTTCTTTGGTTGGTACAGTGGGAGACAATGGGAGTTGGTGGGAGACAATGGGAGACAGTGTTTTGGCGGGAGACAGTGTTTGGTGGGAGGCAGTGGGAGACAGTGTTTTGGCGGGAGACAGTGTTTTGGTGGGAGACAGTGTTTGGTGGGAGACAGTGGGAGACAGTGTTTTGGCGGGAGACAGTGTTTGGTGGGAGACAGTGGGAGATGGCCCCTTTGGTGGGCACAGTGGGAGACTGGTGTTTGGTTGGTTGTTGCTCCAGTAATGAGTAAAATACAGAATGAACTTGTGTGGTGTAAAGGTGTGATGGTGTGATGAGACAGGTTGTGATTGGTTGTAGACAGTAACACTGTGCTACTGCTTGCTTAGCAGCCTGATGGGCTGGGGGACGAAACTGTCCTGGAACCGTCTGGTTCTGTAGCTCCAAACCCAGAATAACTAATGTAGTATCTTATAAAAATGACTCCTCTGTTATCTGAACACGGTGAAATGCACCCTTCTGTATTTCATGTTTTGCATATGTATATGTTCATAATGTCATTGTTGCACAAAATATTTCCACTTTGACATTGTTCTCCTACAAGTGGGCTCCATCCATCCATCCATCCATCCATCACGTTCTATTGCTGAAATACTGACTCCATTAAAAGTTTAGGAATATTTTTTCCAACTCTTGCACGGTTGGATTGGATGTGACAGGGACGTTTTGAAACATTGATGATGCAGCTCTTTGTCCCTCTCTTTTTGTTGGACTTATGCAAATTGGAATTATGCCTAATTTGGAAGGTAACAGATCAGCTGAAGTGCATTTTCTCTTTGTTTCATGAGATTCTGACGTTGAAAGAGGCTGTCATTAGTAATCGACAGTGTTTGGTGGGCACCTGTCATTAGTGATCTGCAGAAAGCTTTGAGAATATCTTCTATTTCTCTTTTCTGCAGTGTTGTTAGTATGTTCTTTACTTCTGAAGACTGGAACAGGAAGGTGAACTCAGAGGCTTTTGGGCTGAAGTTCAGAGCAGCTTCTGGGTAGATGTGTGAAACTGAAGTCCCCAGCCACCCCCTCCAGGTAAGTTCCTAAACTGTGTGCATTTTATTTGGTGAACACACACACACACACACACACACACACACACACACACACACACACACACACACACACAAACAAATGAATTAATAAATACAAAATTAAAACAACCAATCTAGAAGGCAATCAAGAACTTAAAATTCTATATTTTTATATTTCTAAACAACCTCATGAGCTCAGTTGGTTCCTAAAGCTAAACTGACACTCAGCCCAGATACTTGCTGCTGGGTCGTTCTGAGCCGAGTCTTCAGAGCACGGGTGGAGAAATCGAGGAAGTCGTTTATGAAGCATGTACTGAGACGCTTCGTTAAGGGCGAGTGACGTCACTGATGACATCTGAAGCCTTGCTGGTTTAGGAAGTGGTTCGCGAGTTTGGCGTCACGAGCGCACAGTGCAGTGGATATATTTCTTAATAAATAAAAGAGGGACATGAAACTTCACGGTGTCACACCATATTGGTCTAAAAGACACCCGACCAAACCTCACTTTATACTCATAGCTCCGCCCCCTCATGAAGACAAAGCCATCTCTAGAGACGAAAGTGGACAAACACAAAACAAACATTGCTTCCAGTAGCTAAAATAATGGATGCATCCACTGGTAAGTACGTTATATGCAAATTGCGAGTGATATTAATCTGTTCTTTCTTTTTATAAAGGTTCTCCAGGAAACCCTTGCTTTGATCACTACAGTCCCCTTTCCAGCAGAACCCCCAGACACAGGTAAGTAAACATTTGGGGATTAAAATGGTCTTATGAGGGGTTGGTGGTGATGGAGTAAGGCCTTTAACCTCATCCTGGGGATAATCAGGAAATAAGGAAGGAGAAGGGGAGGTGGATGGAGGGTGATCATCCCATATTCCACAGGAACCCCATCGTTCCACAGAACACAGTTCCACTGCTCCACAGTTTAATCCTGGGGGGCTTTATACCCCTCTCTCATGTCTGGCATTAGGCATGGTGCCAGGAGGTTCACATTTCTCTCCAGAGGGTCCTATTCTATTGGTAGTTCTTCTCTACAGGGAATAAGTAAGCATCTGTACACGTGCAGATAAAGGGTCAGTGCAGTAATAATGTCCAGTCATTCAGTGAGTCTGTCCTGTTAGTGTCTCAGTGTGTGATGATGTCAGACACAGTAAACAGGAGATGTTCAGTCTGATCGCTGTAGGTAAAAACGACGTCCTGTACGGTTCCTTCTGTTGCTGAAAGTTCTCCGTTTTCTGAGCAGTAAGTCATGGAGGGGTCAGATGTGTTTTCCAGGATAGTGGTCAGTTTGTTGAGAGCTCTCTTTTCCACCATCACCTCAAAACTCTCCAGTGAGCATTCGAGAACACAGCTAGCCCTCCTGATCAGTTTGTTGATCTTCGTGGACAGCATCCGCAACAACAGGCTGGTAGAAGAAGGTCAACATTTTGCTGCACACATTGAAGGACCTGAGCTTCCTCAGAAAGTTGAGTTTGCTCATCCCCTTCTTGTGCAAAGCCTCAGTGATGGCCCTCCAGTCTAATTTGTTGTCCTGCAGGACACCCAGATATTTATACAGGTCAACCAGCTCAACATTCTGACCTGTGATGGTAACAGGCCTGATTGTGGTCTTCTGAAGTCCATCACCATCTCCTTGGTCTTGGGCACATTTATATTTATGGCATTTAGCAGACGCCCTTATCCAGAGCGACTTACAGGTGGTTCTTCACACACCATTCCACAAACTGCTCACTAGTTCTCTTCACCTTCCTGTCCATCTCTGATTCAGGCATCTGAACAGCTTTCATAGCTGCAGCAGAGATTCTCAATTAGAGACAGACAGACAGACAGACAGACAGACAGACAGACAGACAGACAGACAGACAGACAGACAGACAGAGAGAGAGAGAGAGAGAGAGAGAGAGAGAGACTTTGTTATTTTTTGGGGGATGTAAATGGTTTTTGGAACTGAAGGGTCAAACATGACCTTATGACAGTCTTTGTTCCCTGGAGGTTCAGCTTTCATGGAAATTTAAAGTTCTTTTTCACGTTTTCCAAACTCTTGGAGACACTTCAGGAAAAATAATCAAATTTCATGTTGAAAAAAGATCATTAAAAGGTTTTTCTCTGCAATTAACTGTGGTTTTTTGACCCTTAAGACCCACAAGCTTTAAGACATTTACTGCCATCTTACTGACTTGAAGCTGTTTATGCAGTAGCTGAGAGTCTCGTTTGTTTTTACGTTAAACAAATCCGAGTAAAATAACTTTGGAGCAAATGTTCTCCCTGGCGTGTGTAACTGGCTTACACCAGTGTGTCTCTGTAATGAAAACAGTGCATTATTGTTATTCATTGCACAGAACAAAACACATTCTGCATCTTTCCTCTCAAACACTGTAAGTGCGTTCTTAACGGATCCTCTTTTGCTCTCCGACGTGCTTTTATCTGCACTATCCTATTTGTGTGTTTTTAAATGATGGACATTTATGTTTATTGGCTGTAATCACTGAATTTAATTATACAATCAGTAAAGGACGCCTAACCTGAGCCGCAGACGGATTTGGGGAGAGGAAACGCATGCTGTGGGGAAATTTGTGGGGCAGATGTTTCATTTGCAAGCGTGATCAAAAGCTTTGATGCTCTGAGGCAGGTCTCGGTGGATGTGCGGTTACTCCGCTGTCATTCATCTCTCTCACATTTAGCAACATCATTAACATGCAGCTTCTGTCTCCACTCGGAGAGTGGCCCATTAATGGCACACAGGGAGCATGTGGGGGTGGACTGCAATCACTCCAGCTCACTTTCACTTATTAACGCTAAACATCCCCTTGACTCTCATTCACAAAGTTTCTCTGTCCGCAATCGTCCTTTCCTACCTGCTATCAGCAGTTTTCTCACAACTACCGCGACACATCATTATTTCATCACAGTCTGCTTCTGCGAAAAAGTGCAACACACAGCAAAAAGTTTTACAAGTTCAATTTCTGATTTTAACCTTTAGAACCCAATTTTCTGTAATTCTGAAATTTAGCAAGAGAAAACAGCCCCTCCCTTCTCATTTGCATATATAATCCAATGTCAGTGATTAGCCCCGCCCCTCTCTCTGATCAGTCAGAGTCTGTGTGCAGGTTGAGCATCAGCCCCGCCCCCTCTCTCTGATCAGTCAGAGTCTGTATGCAGGTTGAGTATGTAGTCTTGGACAGAGCAGGACATGCACTGGACGCTCCTTTGGCACCCAAAACGTAATATTTGGTTACTTTAGAAACAATGGCTGAACTGATTCCTGTAAACATGAATTCTGGACCACTTTGCTTTTCTGCTTTTGCCAGCTGCTCCAGGTCTCTCGCATCTAAAGACAGCCAACTGCTGTTTTGAGATCCCTCCACAAGTGTTCTATGGGATTTAGTTTGGAACTCATTGCTGGCCTCTTCAGAACTCTCCAGCACATTTTCTTAACCATCTGGATGCTTTTTGTAGTTACTTTTGGGTCATTGTCCTGTTTGAAAACACTTTTTCTGACCCTGGGCTCTTCACTGTGCTTCAGGTGTCCATCACTGATCCCCAAAACACCTTTAAACCTCTACCTTTGACCATTAGAATGGTTTTCTTTGAAAGTCTTTTTCTTTTAAAGGTGTGCTTTAACAAAACACTTTGGTATTTTCTTCAAGAAGGAATTTAGATTTTTAGGTACGTTCTGGCTTTTTTTTTTTTTCTTTGAGTGTCAGCAGTGAGTTTCTCCTGGGTCTCCTACTATAAGTCCTGATTTAATTCAGAAAGCTGGCTCTGTTGTACCGTGTAGCTGCAGGTCAGCTCAAAAATGTTTGGACATTGAATGATGTTCTTTAACAACCGTGTGAACTATGATCTGTTGCAACTTCCCATCAAATTCTCTCTTCCATGCAGCTCCAGGGAGGTCAGCTGTAGTGCCACGGGCTGTAAACAGGGACATTTAAGGTCTCTGGAGATGGTCTTATATATGGTGTCTTTGACCGAACACTGGGTTGTATTTGCTGCTCAATAATGCAAAACTTTCAATTAATATAGAATTCATATTAAAATGTATTAAAAACTCCATGAGGACTCTCAAATTATCACTTACAATGCTCCTGACACTCGGAGGTACAAATGAAGTTGGTCACCACCTCTTTTTGAAATACCATCATTGCATCATTGCTGGGCAGCCGATGTGCTCGGAGGAAAGCGTTGGGTCCCGGCCAGCCTCGCACTGGGTGTGACGTGGGATCAGCGTGCCACCTACCCACCCAGAGAGCATGTCCAGTTTTGTTCTCATGCTGATGGCATACAGCATAACCTGATATTCTGGTATCCTCATTTTCACTAAAACTGGTGTAAAGTCACCATGGTTCTTATAAGCCAGAACAGAACCAGTTCAAGAACCAGAGTTCCTTTGGTGGAAAAGGCCTGGGTATCAAATCCATAACCCAACACTGCAACCACTGAACCACCACTGCCATAAAAGACAAAACACGGTCACCGATGATTTGACAAATGTTATACGGACAAACTACCAGTGAACCCCCAGAAAGACAATGAAAGTAAACACAGGGAGCTGATGAGCTCATACAGTTCTGCCAGCTCTCCGGATGAGAGTCCACTGGCCTGTCATTTCCCTCAAACTCATCTTCTGGATGAATTTGACCACAGCTTCTGCTTTGAATATTTCACTGAATAAACACATCTTGGCAATGCAACAGCAGGCTTCTGAACGTTAAGGGGAACATCCCTCCCCACCCACCCCTACTTCCACTGAGCCCATTCAGAGCTAGACCAGCCGTAATCGCACGCCAAGAAAATGGTCAAAATTGGCAGCTCTGACTAATACAATCAGTCTCACATCATTAACTCACGATGACCGTTAAAGACCAACACAGTTTCTTGATTTTACTGGAAAAAAAAACACGGATATTGATTGGTTTCACTTTAGTAAAATGCTGCCAAGTGATCCAATATTCTTGGACTGAGTTTGAGGTTGACCCAAACCTGAATGGTCGGTGTGTTTAATCAATGAAATCTGGAGCGCTGTGGGGAAGGGATTGCACTGCGCCCCTCAAGTCCCTCGGAAGGCCACTGTTGCCAGTTCCGAGTGTTTAACCAGTGAAATTCAGAGCAATAACAAAAGGTTATTAAAAATGCACAAGAAAAGGCGGCACGAGAACATGAGATGTGAGCCAATTTTGTCAATGCATGAGAGATTTCAGCGCCAGACACCAATCCCTGCCTGTACTGACTCCATGAATCTGCCTAAAGAAAAGCTCTTTAACCACGTTTGTTCTTTTATTGCTGTAGAACCTTTTTTAAATCAGAGATAATGTCTCTTCAGGATCTACAATTTAGAGGATGGAATAAACTCATCATTAAACCTGAATGAAATAAATATTTTGGGGTCAAGACGGACATACAGAAGTTGACCTTGAAGTTGATTTTTTGCTGCTATATGTATTAAATTGTTTTTAAACATATTCATTTTGCACTTTTTAATTTTTCCCCTGATCATTTGAACTGTAAAGTTCAAAGGTAAAGGTGCTCATAGATCCACTTAGCTGCACACAGGACAATTTGTCCTCTGCATTTAACTCATCCACACACAGTGGTACACAAACACACACACACACACACACACACACACACTAGTGAATTCACACACTAGGGGGCAGCCCTAACCACAGCACCAGCTGGGAGTTAAGTGCCTTAGTCAAGGGCACTTCAGTCATGTCCTGCTGGTTTGTTGCTGCTCACCTTCAGAGACACCAGAGAGCATAACTGTGTTAGTGCCTTAATCACCAAATCATTAGACACCTTTGGATTTGTCAGATTGTTTGCTCACTCGTTATCATAAAAATAAAATAACAAAACAAATTTTTCCTCCCAAAACTTCCCAAACTCGCTGAAGGAGCGACGTTGTTGCCTGGTGTAAAATAAAAGATTATTCAATTGGTCCATTTTGGTTTGTGAGGTACTTGATTCATCATCTTCCAGAATTTGCTGTTTTTAAATGTAATCCATTCTTCCATGGAACAGCCAAATGTTACCCGTACCACGGGATGCAGCACAAGGCCAAGCATGATTGGTCCACCCCTCTGCTTAACAGTTGGAAAGGTGTTCTTTTCATAAAATTCTGCATGTTTTCAATTCCTTTATTCGTTACAGAAAAAAGAAAGAACTTTAGTACCACCTGCCGAACACTGAGTCGGGTCTCGTTTATGCCACCACAACCGATCTGATTATTCAAGGCATGGACTGCAAGACCTCTGAAGGTGTCCATTAATTCCTGTAAGTCTTCAGTTGGAACATCCATAGATTGCATTAGTGAATGTACCCTCAGGGGTTCGTAGACAGTTATAAATGTTGGTGGTACTGGATTTACATGGTGCTTCTATATAATGTCCTGGACCAGTATCTAGAAGTCTGATGTTACATTGAGAAATAAAAAAAGTCTGCTATCAGCCAATCAGATTTCAGAAGGTACACAAACTACACACAATGCATAATGTATTTGTTCATTGCAGTTGTTGTTGTTTTTTTCTATCCGTTGTACAATTTCTACATTATTAATGTAGACAACCAGAACAATGTGCAATAAACATGTGCAGTTCAAACCTTCCAGTGCAGTGCTTTAAGGACAGAGCCACAACAATCAACCTGCTGATTGTCTGAGGAGGACAATTAAGACTTAAACGGAGCAGCGTCCTGACAGATGATTCCGGAGTTGACTGCTGTTCAAGCGACAGTGATTTATTTTAAATGGTAGGACTGTTGTAACAGTGACGGTGTAATTAACTGAACTGTTAGGCATGTAGCTTTCGTGTCATGTAAAGCCAGAAACGGAATATGGAGGACAGATAAGATCGCTTGTGACGTCGAGTGTGATTACAGTTCGGTTATCGATCTTACTCTATTCAGTGTGGCCTTTTGTATTGTGTGCATCGGAAAAATGACGGGAATATTTACAGAACTTCCAGGCCTTATCCACGCTGTTCACCCTTAATTCAAACCCACAAATAACAGCTGCAGCAGACGATGCTGATGCTATCTGATGGAAGGGGTCATGTGTGCTCCAGGCTGAAGGTGGTGTTCTACGTGGAGCACACTGAGGTGGGGAGCCTTTGAAGGTGAGAGATTCACTCAAGTGGCTCACTTATTTCCTGAGCTCCTTCCATCGCCATAACACTTCTTACGCTTCCACCTCGCTTTTCATCTTCCTGTCCGGCGATGTTCTGAAATGATCCTTTCTGAGAACTGCGCTTTTTCCTCTCGAGGCAATTATTTTTCCACGAAATTAGCCACACTTTCAGCAATTGCCTTAAATGGATGAACAAAACATGGCATTTGTCCTCCCGTGAGCTGTGTGCGGATAGAGCCAATTTACCACGAAGACAAAAATGTCTCTTTTTTTAACTTATAGGCAGGTTTTCCTATTTGCACACTTTTAGTTTTAAAAGTTCTTTCCCTATATCTTAAAAATAGAATCTGTTGTGAATTGTAGTATCATTTACTTGGAATGTCTTGGTCTGTTCCATTATTTGACACAAAATAATTGTTGCACTTGAGCTTTTAAAGGGACTGTATTAAAAACAGTCATCTGTGTGGCTGGGTAGAGGGCAGAGGACTGAATATGGAAAGGTACGCAATCTATCGATCTATCAAACGCTCAATCGAATTGTATAATACAGAGCATCACTCACCGTCCACTCTATTAGACACTCCTACCGAGTGTCTCCACCTTGTAGATGTAAAGTCAGAGACAGAAGCTCATCTGTTTCTGCACAGTTTGTGTTGGTCGTCCTCTAGTTCTTCATCAGTGCTCACAGGACGCTGCTCACAGGACGCTGTCGGCTGGACGTTTCTGTTTGGACTGTTCTCGGTCCAGCAGTGACACTGAGGGGTTTAAACACTCCAGCAGCACTGCTGTGTCTGATCCACTCGTACCAGCAACACACACTAACACACCACCACCATGTCAGTGTGACGGCAGTGCAGAGAATGACCCACCACTCACATCATAGCTGCTCTGTGGTGGTCCTGTGGGGTCCTGATCATTGAAGATCAGGGTGAAAAGGGGAGAATAAAGTCTGCAGAGAAACAGAAGAACTACAGTCTGGAATTATAGAACCACAAAGAGCTCCTTACAGTACAATACAACTGCCTTTTGAAGCTTGTGAATTCATTAGTTTGTTTTCTATATTAATTTATTACAGTTACTTCTTCAGTGCAGCGTATGACTCATATATTATTCAACTGGAAGGAACATCTTAATTTAGCTGTTCTCACTGCTTCTAAATCAGTCCAAGGTTCTTTCTTTAACTACATCCAAGCCAGGAATGGGAAGACCTGCTCAGACCTGGAGCTTCGTTTACTGAATCCAGTCCATTCCAGAGGGGCTTGGCTTTGTATGAGATCAACCCAAAGGAGATGTGATGACTCCCATCTTTATACCCACTGATAACAGTTCAGAGATACAAGCCACAGAGAGTGACTTTAATAAGACGGACCACAGACCTGGGGCTCTTCTTACTGATGCCCAAGAGATGACTTACAATTCAAGTGTCTTTTCCCTGGAGAAACGTCTTTGGATTCAAATTAGGTTCCCAGAGTGATGATGAAGAAAAGTTCTATACAGTAGAGTTTCTGAAACTCCAAGTTCACACAGTATTGATTTGTTGCTTTTAGCAAAAGAGAACATTAAACCAACAAACTTCATAGGTGCTGCATTTCAGAATTGTATATGTTGCTTGTAGGTTTTCCATGATTCTCTGATCTTGTGTCTGAAACCAGGCTGGAAAACTCGGACTCCGTCTGTGACTGATGTGATGCAATCTGTCAAGTGGACACGGAGCTGCGAATCGCCTGGGGTTCTTCAGCGGGATTATTGCATTATTGTTCACACAAAGAGAATAAAGGAGAAAAAACTGTAAAACATTCATCAAACACTGTCACAGTTCCTTGCCGGATTTTGTTGCCCTTTGTGAGCTGCCAGATTGATTCACCTTGACTCACTGATGACATACGTTTAAAGTCCGTCCTCATCACTGTCAGCTCTCAGATGTTTCAGCAGAGTCCATTTGAGCAAGATGACTTTTCTCATATAGTGACGACATCTGATTCTTTGAGGTTATGACACCTTACAACCTGTTTGAAGGCCAAGCTGGCCTGTGAAGTGAGTGTGTAGATATAATTAAAACGACAGGTAAACTATGAAGATAATCCTGAAATTGAAGTTAACACAATGACTGTCCAGTGGTTTCCGCTTCGTCCTGGTCAGAGTCACGAGTCTGGAGCCTACTTGGAATCATTGGGCTCAAGGCAGGAGTATCTGTATGGACGTGGGGAGAGCACACCAAACTCCTTACAGTGGCCTGAGTGGGGTCTGAACCCAACCACCTCAGGTCCCTGGAGCTGTGTGACACACACACCCTACCGGTGGCAGCACTGGGTTGTCCCGATAGTTCTGAAGTGTTGTGACAAACATATGCACTTTGCCATGTCCCCTTACGGCGCTTTTAGGTTTAAATTTCGGTAAATATTATTGTAAATTACAGGTAAAGGAGCACTGTGGTCATCTGAGCCATTAGATGTCCCACCAGACTGTTCTGTTGACACTGCGGCTGACCTGTTCCAACCCCGCTGAGCCTCGTTAGCACTGCAACTATTCTTTGGACAGGACTTTTATGTGAACATTCAATGCAATCACTTATTTGTCTCGTAGGAAGGGACAGTGTTTCCGCAGGGTGGGACTAACGCCCGCATGTGTCCCGACTGCTCCGGACATTGGGCCATTTTAGCACAGAACCTGGTCACAACCTCATCACGTTCAACCCTGTAATACTTCCAGCAATCATACCGCTGTGATAGAAGGGCAACAGAACAAAAGGGACAATCAGATCTCAGGTCCCTTTCTGATTGTCCTTTGCCCCTCGGTTATGAGAGTTCTATTTATGATCACCTAGTCCAATCCATTTACAGTAGATCACACACCATAGGGGAACATCCAATTAAATATTTGATGTTGCACTTGAGCCAGTGAGCTCAGGATTTGGCCCTTTTGTTGTTCTGCGTCCTTGTTGAAAGAGTCAAATCCACCACTGATGGAGCTCATTTATGGGCCCTTTGATCATAGAGCTTGGGGACTGTAGCACACACTACTGTCTGATGCCCATGGCAGGGACGCAGCCATTTCTGCTATGCTGCTGTGCTTTAGGAACAAAGAATTTCTGAAACCAAACCACATTTCCAGTGATATTCTACCTTTGTCCTGTGTGTGTGTGTGTGTGTGTGTGTGTGTGTGTGTGTGTGAATGAACTATGACTGTTTCTGACAGTCCTTAGTGCCATTTGTATGGATTTTGTCAGATTCATTATTGCACAACAATGTTCCAACTTATTTATATCCCCTAAAATCAAACAGGCTGTGTATTTAAAATGGACATATGACATGGACTGAATAGAACTATGGTATCTTTTAATGCGGGGACAAGGTTGTATCTGCCAAGGTTGTATATTGTCTAAATGGACAGAGGTGATGTGTCCCCACTAATATCCAGTGACAATTAGATATTGTCCCCATCAATAATTTGATCCACTGGCATAGAATTCACATTGATGTATTTACACCTTCCCTCCCAATATCCCGTGAATTGTCTCCACTAATAATATTATTATTATTATTATTATTATTATTATTATTATTATTATTATTAAAGCACTATCTGCCATTTAGGCAATATTTCAGAATGAATGGATGAACAGACATCTTTTTTTAAGTGTTATTGTTACGTCTCCTATAAGTGTATGCATGCAGAAAAACATCCCCAGAGCATGATGCTGCCACCATCATGCTTCACTGTAGGACTGGTATTTCACTTTTTCATTGTGGGGTTTTGTGTGTAAAAATTAGAGGGAAAATAAATTGAATCCATTTTGGAGTAAAGCTGTAAAATAAAATGTGCAAAAAGTGAAACCCTGTGAACCCTTTCTGGATGCTCTTGTATCAGTGTTTGACCCAAATTTACTTATAACTACAAATAGCTACACCATCATTGTTTACAGGAGGAGTGATTTGTCCCCAAATGTCTCTAACGAGTCCTTATTGAAAATTTCCAGGGTTTCATAAAACCAGCCAGAGTTCGTTTTCCATGTGTGTGAAATATCTCAGAACAACTATAGAGTTTTCCCGGCATCAGAGCTGTGTGTGTAAGTCAGGTGCACTTTAACTCATCATTGTATTTGTACTGAGATGTCTTTAGCACAGGTGTTCCATGTGTTACCCAGCTGAGTGATTTCCTGCCCGTGTACCATCTTCATTTATAAAGCTGCGGTGCATGTATTCCTACTTGACTCGTTGATTAGGTTTGAGTAAATTTGATTAGTTCAGATTACATTAGGTTTACTTTAGTCATCCTCCAGAGAGGAAATCTGTTCTGAATTCATGTAGAGTTCACTGTATATTTAACCCACATTTAGTCCTTGTGATGTCTTAGATCTTAACTTTTAACATTTATAAGCTCGATACCTAATATTCCTCATTTTATAAAGTCCATTTCATAATAACGTGCAGGATCTCATAGCTATAAAATGTGGTTTTATATATCTGTAATAAATGTGGGGAACAGGGTGAAATGACCATACTTTTATTGTGTATATGTATATATATATTTATTGTGTATATGTGTATATATATATATGTGTATATATATATATGTGTATGTATGTATGTATGTATATATATGTATATATATATATATATATATATATATATATATATATACATACATACATACAGGGGTTGGACAATGAAACTGAAACCCCTGTTATATATATATATATACATACATACATACAGGGGTTGGACAATGAAACTGAAACCCCTGTCATTGTAGTGGGAGGTTTCATGGCTAAATTGGAGCAGCCTGGTGTCCAATCTTCATTAACTGCACCAGTAAGAGCAGAGTGTGAAGGTTCAATTTGCAGGTAAGAGCACAGTTCTGCTCAAAATATTACAATGAACACAACATTATGGGGGACATACCAGAGTTCAAAACTGTTGGTGCACGTCTTGCTGGCGCATCTGTGACCAAGACAGCAAGTCTTTGTGATGTATCAAGAGCCACGGTATCCAGGGTAACGTCAGCACCACCAAGAAGGACCAACCACATCCAACAGGATTAACTGTGGACACAAGAGGAAGCTGTCTGAAAGGGATGTTGGGGTGTGAACCCGGATTGTATCCAAATAATGTCCTTCACAAGACAAATTGACGCTGTATTGGCTGCAAAAGGAGGCCCTAGAACACCATACTAATCAATTATTGTGGTCTAGAACCAGGTGTTTCAGTTTCATTGTCCAACCCCTGTGTGTGTGTGTATTTATGTATATATATATACACACACACACACACACACACACACACACACACACACACACACTTTGACATAAGAACTGAAAGTTGTTACATTCAGAAACCATTCTTGTAACCACAAATCCTCTTGTCCTGTCCTGTCCTCTACTCCAGGATTGCTGTCCCTGTGCTCTGTCCAGGGTGGGATGTGTAAAGTCAAGAATTTAATTGTGCTGTAGAAGTTCATGTACCGGTGTCTTTTCCATAACGACAGACGGCATCACCTCACTTACACACTCGATTTCACATCACAGTTTGTAAAAAACAGACTAAGCCGATAAGAGACGCCTGCTGAGCGATTTGATGCGTGACAATGAGGAATTTTATAAACCACTGAATATTTTACCTTTAACTTACCATTTAAACTGGCCTATTTTTCTTTCGTCACCCTGGAACCGAGCCCCTGCGGACCCTGACGAGGGAGACGCAGCAGAAGTATAAGCCGTCGGTGGCCGAGAGCTGCTGAAAATGCAGCATAAGCCACTTATATTACAGCTCGACGGAATTCCATGAATAATTTAGCCATGTGATGCACAATTACCCAAAGTCAACATTCACCCCAGCATTTGCAGATCACTGATTGGCTGCTATCAATATTAACATCTTAAACACACATTAGGGTAAGATTATTCTCCCACTGGGGGAAATCTGCACTGTTACAGCAGAATATATAGTAAGCAGATAAATCGCTGTAAGCAGGCAATGATGCGCATCATACAAATACAAAATATGTTATGAAATAAATAAACATCTGTTAGCAGAATAATATGAGAATAGAAATGAAGAAACAATACAAATCTACAGTTTACACATGTATGGACATGAATTAAGCCTTTAAGGGTCAGAAATGACCCGCCTCCACATTTAATTACAGGGAAAAGCCCCTTAATGATCTTATCAACGTGAAATTTGCTTCATTTATAAGGTTTTATTCAAACCACAGAATCATATCCACACACCTTCTCCACCCGTGGTAATTGTGAGTCTCTGCTGCAGCAGTGAAAGCTGTTCAGGGGGCTGAATCTAATCTAGAGGCTACAGTTGTGGTAAGAAGAGGAGATGCCAGTTCTGCCCCCAAAGGAGGACGGCAAAGCCAATACTACAGGGTTTATACAGAATATTAAGACACAAGGGTTAATTAGAGGTAGGATAGATGTGGGTCCACGTGGTATCATATGTTTAGGATTTTCAGGCCGTTTCTTAGATTAAAAACGCAGAATAAGAAAACGGAGAGAGCGAGAGAGGAAAAGAGAGATGCAGGGGTCGGGGAGCTCACTGCCATTTGAAGCTGGCACCCTCACAGCGATCCTCCTCTTCGTTCAGTAGTTGAACTACACAGCGAATGGCTGTTTCTTTTGTCTCTGGTCTCTGCAGGTCTAAGCAGACAGTGTCTCCACATCCCAGCCCTCATCATCCACTCTTCTCAGAAAGCTCTGGACACCCACTCCTGAAAAACGAGTAAATGAGGTATCAGTACCACATCTCAGAACTGATTCAGCTTCTCCACAGTGAACACACACAGACCAGAGACGGGGGGTGTTTGGCTTAAAGTCCCAAACCTGTTTGGTTGGAAATTAGAATGTGCTTCACAAAAATAAGACGTGGAAAATGAAAAGATGGAGGAAGAATAGCTATTATACGCTTCAGTGGTTTGGTTAATTCCTTGGTAGATCTGAAGTGCACTGAGCAGCCGTCCATCAGACCCGAGGATGACATTTAGTGAAACAGAAGAAAAAAGGATTTCAGTCAAAACAACCTTTTCTTTTCCTGGATTCTTCAGTTCACCTCTCACGTATAATACGATATGATACGTGAGTGGCAAACAGGACTGGATTAAATGAAATGTGTTTAATGTGAATTAATATCTGTGTCTGCAAAGAAAATAACCAAAAAATTTAAATAGAATTCAAATTAATCACTTTATTACATTTATTATTATCTCTGAAATCTCAAGCCCATCAGTAATGTGCTTGATACAATTCTACTATTAATTCAGCTCTTAATTTTAAATCATATTTTCACACCAAAAATACATATTTGCAATTTTTTAGAATTTTATGATGAATGGACAAATCGAAATGCTCCAACATGACTAATTAAATGCTTATTGAATAAATTAGGCTCTTTTTAAAGTTGTCGTTTAGGAAAGTACATTTGGCTACAATTGACTACAGTTAATTATTCAGAATTCGGTCTTAATAACTACAATCTTAATCCATATTAATTATTAATTTAGTTCTAATAAGTCATTACAATTAAACAAATTGGAAATTGTGCAGTTGTCAAAGTGAGGACTAGAACTGTGTCCATATACCAAAAAATATGAAAAATGTAAATGAGATTACATTAATTAAATTTTTAAATATGAACATGAATATTTTTTGAATTTGAATGAACTTATATTTATTATAATGTTTTCATTCCAACAATTTCCAAATGTATTTGAATAATTTTATTCTTCAGTCATTTATAATGCATGTGACCAAAGTAACTGAGAGACGGTTGATGTGAAATACTCTCTAAACTTGTTTTTCAAACATGGACCTGGAGGCAGCCCTGTCCAGAATTCACAAAAGTGTGCAGGGCAGGGGTGCCTCTAAGACCAGGTTTGAGAAACACAACTCTAAACTGTGGTGGTGACAGAGACCAGATGTTTAATGTGTTGAATGCCTCTAAACTCAATGAATTCATGCATGAAGCAGAGGGTACATTATACATTAATATGAATTCTTTGCATTTCAGCACATGCAGAAACGTTGAAAAATCAACAGAATCCTCCTGTAAGGGGTGAAAATACCACGTTTAGATGCAGGCCCAGTTAAATCAGGTCAAGTTGACAGCTTTTTAGACTGAGCATATTGTGGGGGGATTTTGCATCAGACTCTGCGTGCATCAGAGCTGGTAATCATAGAAGAACAGCCGTCACCAGCCAGTTCCCTCCATACAGTTTGGCGTAATGCTGGCAGAGAGCCTGAGAGAAAGTGGAAAATTTGTCTGTCTGCTTAGTCCTGCTTCCAGCTGTAGCTGCAGGGTTTCTTTTCCCACTGAGGCGCCTTGAAGCACGCCTGGCTTTGGCTGTAGGAAGACAGACAGACAGACAGACAGACACCTCAATTTTCGGCTGAAGTGCAGCATCCCTTTCTATTAACTGTGCCAAAAGATATGGAGTCATTTCCCCGTTCTCCACATGCCAGAGCACTGCGGGTGCTTGAGCACGACTAGACAACTGTCACCCGGCACTTCAGCTGTCACGAGCAGTTGGGACAAATGTCTTGCTGTATTAATTAAAGAATAATTTAGCCTCAGAGGACAGTGTGTCGGGTAGATCCTCAGACAGACTTGCTTGCGTGGTGTTAAAGCTGGTACAAAGTTTTATTCCAGTGTTTATTCCAGCCCCCTCTCTCTGATCAGTCAGAGTCTGTATGCAGGTTGAGCATCAGCCCCGCCCCCTCTCTCTGATCAGTCAGAGTCTGTATGCAGGTTGATCATCAGCCCCGCCCCCTCTCTCTGATCAGTCAGAGTCTGTATGCAGGTTGATCATCAGCCCCGCCCCCTCTCTCTGATCAGTCAGAGTCTGTGTGCAGGTTGATCATGTTCACGTGAACAGAGCAGTAAACATGCACTGGTATTTAAACTGGGATTTAATTCCATTATAAACCAGTTAATTTTATGTATGTTTGTTGAATTTTTTTATGTTTTCTGAGCTGAATTTCTCTCTGAAATGATACATATTTCTTAATAGAGCCAAAGTTGTTGTGAAGTATTGCTCACAGAACCTCTGTTTTTGAAGAATGTGTGTGAAAGCTGTTGGTGGTGCAGCATTAGTGCTTCCCAACCCGGAAAAATAACACCTGGAAGTCTCACACAATGAGTTTATTTTTGTCTGAACTGCACACGACTGCCTGGCTGATCGCTCTCCCAGCTGATCACTTCTGATAGACCTTCACATTCAGTGATCATGATGGAAGCTGGAGTTGTGATGAAAGTCGCAGGAGGCAGGGAAAGCCATCCCTTCGTATTTTCCCGTCTCTGTGGACGGTCCCCGACACTGAGGACGACAGTGAGGAAACACGCCAGTGCAAAGTTAAAGCTCATTAATCTCATCTCCTGTTGATTAATGGATGCTGCTGGTGCTCTGCCATATCAGGGTCCTGTTCTAACTGGGAAACTGGGCTCTATTACAGGACTGTAAACCATACAGGACTCCTTGTTCCTTGTCTACAAGTCAAGACTGTACACCAACAAAGTCGAGCTCTGACAGAATGAGAGACGCAAACAGCAGCACAAATACTCTGCTGTCTGTTTTTCCTCTTTTCAGCGTCAGTGTGAATGTCTTTGATTACTCTCGCTTGTCCTGGTGACGCCACTGGAGCTTCTGGATTATCAGGATGTACGAGCATCAACTCACCTTCTCAGATCAGTTTGGCATCATGAGCTTGAGCTACTGCTGGTGTTCCCAGATAAGTGTGTTATTTGTGAGCTCATTTCAATTGAATCTGTTCATAGTCCAACCACTAGTTTGTCGTATAGCTGAGCTTTATATACCAATAAAATCAAAAATGTTTTTAATAATATAAAAATGCATATATTGCAGCTGATGATCAACCTGCATACAGACTCTGACTGATCAGAGAGAGGGGGCGGGGCTGATGATCAACCTGCACACAGACTCTGATTAGAGAGAGGGGGCGGGGCTTATGCTCAACCTGCATAAAGACTCTGACTGACTAAAGAGAGGGCTGATGACATCACTGACCCAGAGATTTGGTTATAGATGAAAATGAGAAGGGTTTACTTTATTTGGACCACTTTTGAGTATTTTGAACAAATTTCCTGGCCCATCTAATCAATACAAATCATTCTTCCATTTTCATCACAAAAACACGCTGGATGATGATTTTTCAACAGGATGTAAAGTGTTTTTTAGTGATTATAAGCGTAAAAACAAAATGAATAAAAAGTGGCCCAGAGTTTTTATTTGACCATCTCAACAACATAATCCAGTGCAGTTTGCTGAGTCAGTAAAATACCATAAAGAGTGCTGTTGTGTTATGTTTATTATTAACTCTGTAAAGTTGTGTTCAACGTTCTGATGGAGCACATTTGAGTCACTAATCTTATTGAAGGTGTTGAACTGAACAGAACCTGATTGTGCCATTTCTACAAACACCAGTGAGCAGAGATCCATCCCTTTTGAACTCAACACCACGTCTTTTTCTGTTCTCATCCACTGAGAAGTGAACAACGGAGAGTAAACCTCTTTAAAAAAGTTAACAAAGCATGTTATTATACTTGTGTTCTGATTTCACCATGAAGTGGGATCTCAAGGAGTTGGTAGAGGTGTGTTTCAATAGTATATATCCTTTCTATAGTACAGTGCAAAAGTTTTAGTCCCCTGTGTGTAAATGACACTGTTAACTGGACAGTGAGTGTTTATAACTTCAGTAAAACACTAATGTTAGAATCATCACTAATAACCTTCCTACACAAAGTGGTGGCTTTCCATCACTGTGTTCATTAAACATCTCCAAAGTTCTCCACACGGGACTCTTATTATTATCTATAGCCTCATCATCATATTGTTTGGTAAATCAGTGCTCAGTGGTATCAAATCAGGTGTGCTGCTGATGGAACTGGACACATCCAGGTGCTGACTGGGGGCGTCCAGCAGAAATGTGGAACCAAGCTTTCTTCTTTTAAACCTGTTCACAATATCTCAACTACCTCGACTAACATATACCACCGTCTTCATTGGACATAACTTTACTGCTGCCCATACTGGCCTTCTTATCGCCTGGTGAGCATGCCTGGGTGGCATTACTGTGCCACACCATGAGCTGACCAGGCTAGAAAACAGTCCAGATACCTTGTATTTTCTCTCTGTTCTCCTGGAAATGTTACAGCTCTAACCATATTGTTCATGGTTTCATGGTTATAAACGTAGTAGTTTCCCAGTTGTTCCATTATAGACTGCCAGAGGATTTTTCCACTGCTGCTGCCTCTGCCAGGGGGCTCACCATGGCAGATCCCTTTTGGAATGGACCTTCTGTCTCAGCCGAGATGTTGAGTGTGGCATCTGCTCCCCCATCAGTTTCAGTCATGGCTTTGGCCTCTGGACAATAGATAATGGAGATGGTGTGCTGTATGTTCCTCCTGCTGTGCTGTTCTTTCAAAATGATTAGTGTGGCCTGTTCAGTCTTAGGTTTTTGTTTGTTTTTTTGACACAATCATAATCAGCAAATCAGACCTGAGGCTCCTCACAAATTTGCAACTGTTAATTGAATCAATTTTCCAAGCTTTATGCATCATCTGGCTCTTACACTAACAGACATTAAGCACCAGCTCCTCTAAGCAACCCTCTAAAGATCTGAAAACTAAAGTAATCCATGAGAAGAAGAAGGGGAACATTTTCAGCTCGTGTTTTTCTACTGTAATATTCAGCAGGACTGTGGTGGTCATAAGAAGACCAGGATCATTGGTGCTCATGTGCTGGCAAAACAGACACATCAGAACCCTCATATGACTTCCAAGAACCTGCATGAAAGTGGTGCACCATTCAATTAAGCAGTTATCAATACACAAAGCATATTCATATTCAAGTCACAACAGAGCTTAACTGTGACCCTGGCATGAAACCTGACATGTAGAAAATGCAACAGAGCATCTAGAGGTGAAGGACATGTACTAGGACACTATACTGTGTCCCCATTCAGCAAAAATGCACATTTGGTTTGAAAAGGATCTGTATTTCATGAAAAGCATTCTGTGAAGCATGTGAACTGTGGGATTGTGTTGCTGCCAGTGGCACTTTATCTGTGTAATTTTACTACAAATGTATTATTATAGTAGTAGAAGCAGGTATTGTAATAGTGGTAGCAGTAGTAGTTGTAGAAGTTGTTGTTGGTGGTAGTGGTAGTTGTTGTGTCGCTAGAGGTCTTATTCTGATGTTTCAGGAAATCAAACTGGTGACCTTTCGTTTTCTAACCTCAAGACCATGGCTACCCTCAGACTAGTGGGCACAGATGATAACAGCTCTGCCCTCCACATGACTAGAGAGTCCAGGACTGGCAAGGAGACCACACTAAACCAATACATGTCCCTGCAGAGGCACAATCTCTGTGACAATGATCTAAAGTCACTATAGATGAGAAATAATAGTCAAATTTTTTTGAATCACATTAAAAAAGTCAAAAATTAGATGATCGACACACAAAAGTAAGGATAAAGACATAATCCCCCCAGTGAGTCCATAGTGATGGAGGCAAAAAAGCTTTGGAAAAACCAGGCTCACAAGGGGAGACCCCTCCTCCGCCTTTCTTGGTCGATTGAGCTGAACAAGATGTTTGTCACAGTCTTGTCTGGTCCCCTCCCTTTCCTAGCCTGTCTCTGTTTTCCTGTCTTGTCTTTCCTTGTGCTTCCCAGCACATGTCTCTGTTGTTTGTGTTCTATCATCAGTGTTCCCATCTGTGCCTCCTTCGTAGCCCCTTTCAATCCCTTACCCGGCATTTACGTCCACCTCTGCACTCCACAGGATAATGTTACCTTATAAGACCTTTTGATGGATCCAGCCGTCCACTGTTTCTCTGTAAAGTCATTAGTATGGGTTTTGATGAGCTTTAGTGAAGCACGGATGTCTTGATTTTAATATAACGAATACAGAATCGGGTATTTGATCATTTGATTTACATATGATTGCATTAAAATATAAAGTAGAATCTTTGGGGAGCAGCAAAATTTTGACTCATGGTCATCTTTCCACCTTTTTTTAGACTGAACAAGTAACTCCAGAAAAATGAGGAAATAACAGTTTAAACTTAACCTGAAGAACCTGAGACCAATTTTACGGGACATTTTTGTAGTGATGTTCTTTTTTTCTCCAAAAAAATGTAAGATGTGTTGACAGGAGACCACATATTGCTATTTTAACCCGAATGTCGTGGATGATTTGAGATGTTAGAATGTAGATATTTAAATGAAGTTAACCATGATTTGCTGAAAACTTTACTTGTGTTTACATTTTGTCTTTGCCAAACACTTGATGCTTCAGAAATCACGGAAATCGATTATCCAGAAAATGCAATTAGTTTGATGAATTATTTGTAATGAATAGATTGTCATGGACATCGATTGATATGTATAATACTAGAAAACAAACAGGCAAACAAGGAAAAACTAAGTACAAAAACAATCTGAATGTCTTTTATTATATTGTTCTTTACGCATGTATCAGTCCCATCCCACCCCATCTCTTTTTAATTCTAAAGTTTGAACACTGTGTGAGCAAGGAAAGAGAACAGCCCCTCCCTTCTTGTTTTCTTCTGTAACCAAATGAGTCAGTGATGCCATCAGTCCCATGCGTGCATTAGTCTGCATGCAGGTTGAGACTGGTTAGATCTCTGATCCTGAAGAGTTAACTGATCCCTTGTAAGAGTTAACTGAGACTGCTATGATACAGGCAAATTAATTGTGTACTATTACGGTGTACTATTAAAGGTCAAACCCAAAGCAAAGAAAGAATTTAATATGAAGTAATATTAATGGAATTCAATTAAGTATTAAAGCCAGTTCAGGTTCTGTTCATTATTTGCTTAAAAGTCTAATGAATTCTGCTACTTTAGTTCTCCGCTGTGTTGAGAACACTGTCATGTTTACAGTGACAGGACTGCATGTTCTGCCAAGCCATCCTACACAGTTAATTAACGCTCTCGCTGATTTACATAAGCTCTTACAGCCACTCTTATGTCTGCGATTTATCTAATGTGATCAGTGAAACAGGCCGTGTCTCCGAGAGCTGTTCTGGAGTTGTGGTCAGATTGGCCAGGGCAGGAGGCTGGCGATGGTAATATGAGGGCAGACCGAAGGTCACTGAGCTCAATTGGTTGCAGTGGGATTTTTAAGACAGAGCATGGCCATCAAATCCCCATTCAGGAGGAAAGCAGGCTGTATCAAAGCTATTTAACGCTTGAAGGAGCAGTAATACTTCAAGATTTCAGTCAATGTGACAGAAAATGATAAAGGTAAACAAGGAAGGTCTTGTTCTTTAAATCCTTATTTTGAAGAATAAAAGCAGAGTGTAGTTAGGAAGACTGATGACCGTACCATTTTTGCCATTGTTGTTGGAGCTGAATTCATCTGACAGAATGGGACACCTCCATGCAAACCTTTGTCTTTTATCATATTTAAAGACATGGAGGTTTGATCTTCATTACTGCGAGATGGAGGTTATTCACATATTCGCAACATTATGCGAGATGTCTCCATAGACACACTATAGTCACCAGGGCTTTAAGACTCGGTGTCTCAACACTGCTCAGAATGCAGATCAAATCTTGTAAATCCAAGGGGACACAATGTAATTAGTAGAAATGCAGTTTCAGAGGAAGACGTTAGGACTCCCCATATTCATTACTATTAAAATACCTCAGGAGCACCAAATCAGATGATTAGAACATGGTTCGAGAGGATTTTGTAGGAAGTTACATGTTGGTATTCTAAGCTTCATACAGACATGATACACACATGAAAACAAACTACAAGACCATATCCATGCTTTTCAGTGCATGTTTACTGATCTGTCCATGTGGACATGCTTGGCCTGCATGCAGACTCTGGCTGATCAGTGAGGGGGTGGGCTAATGACGTCACTGATCTAGATATTGCGTTATAGAGGACAATGACAGTGGAAATTGACAGTTTGCTCTCTTTATTTGCTCACAGTGTTCCAATTTCAGAATTAAAGTCCTCATTTGGACCACTGTCAAGAAGTTTGAAGAACTTATCAATATCCTCATTACAAATATCTCCTCATAATTGCATTTCCACCCCAAAAACACTCTGGATGATTGAAATCCAACAGGTTATAAAGGGTTTTTAGACCTTATAAGGAAGTTAAATAAAAATAAAATGAAAATGAAGGCTAGGTAGACATATTTGAGTAGCCTAGGATCTCCTGAAAATAGCCATATGTGGCATGTGTGACTGTTTCCTATCAATATTCATTTTTTGGCAAACAAACAAAATAAACATCCCACAAAATTGAGTTAACTAAAGGTTAATTCCCCAACATTAGTTTGGTTTGCTCTGATTGTTGAAGTGAGTTGTATCAAAATGGTGAGATCCACTCTGAGGTCTTCAGAAAAAAGGCTGTAGAAGTAGATGAGTCCAAGAGATTTGAAAGATCTCAGAATGATTAGTATCTTGGAATCTCTGTAAATCATGCTTGAGAACTTTTAGAACATCTGCTCACATGGTCAGGTCAGATCGTCCTAGCAGGTTCAGCCCAAGAGCAGATCACGAGATATGTAAGGAATGTTTAACAATCCTATATTATCAAAGGACCTACAGGTCCTGTGATATTCTTTTAATCCATCTAAAAAGCATTTCAGTTTTAGGTCTTTGGTTATATTACCTCCAGTTCTCAGTGTTATTCAAATGAAGATTAAGTGTGTTAAAGGTTAAAGGTATGTTCTCTTTCTTCATGACCGTATGTCGCATGTTTGGAAACAGGAATGACTTAAGCTCTTTTTAATTTGAGGACATGAAGGTTCATATTGGATGAACTTTATGATAACGACTCTCCAAGTTTGTGGAAGTAAATGTTATGGAGCATTTGGCTGGTATTTTCATAACCAGCTGTTTGTTGCTGCATTATTAGTTTATGCTCAGGTGAAATAACAAAAGGTGGAGGGTGCATTTCAGATGTGGCATTTGCATCATATTTCCCAGCATGACCTCCAGTGTCATTGACAGTTATAGGCCATCGAAAGACTGGAAAATCCCCCAAAATTAATGAGATCAAACCAAAATAGTAGGTGAGTCAAAACACGACTGCTCTGAGCCGAGTACCAATAAAAACATGAATTCTGAGAATCGGTGCCCACCTCAGTACCAAGGGTGCTTAAGCTCACATACTGAACTCTTCTAGCAAATTCTATAGTACTGTTGGGAGCCTCCAGGATCTATCTTTCAATCTGTCTGCTCAATTTCCTGCTCAAACACAGCTAAATCTGGCAACTTACTGCTGAGCTAAATCAGCCATGTTTAAGTTGGATAAACTCTGCTGGACTAAGGCTCTCCAGGACCTGAGCAGGACCTCCCTGCTCCATTAGATCCAAGCCTCTTCTGTACTTAGTTTGCCTCTCATTTATACCCAAATCTGTGCCTCAACACAGTTTTGTCTTGGAAATATACAGAAAGGTCTCTGAAACGAGGCTCTAACAGGTGTTAAAAAATCTTATTTGCTGAAGTTCATAAAACCTCTCTCCACAGATCCTACCGTACTGACTGACTCTGGATTATTCACTTAACGTTTACATTATTTCCTTAAAACACACTTCTGACACCAATATTGTCTCAATTAAGGGACAGTAGGATCCATAGGAAGAGCAGAGCTGTGAGGCTCAAAACTCATCATGAATCTGATTCTTTATTTGGAAATTCTTAGGAAAATATTGATGAATGAGGTCCATTTTCAGGTTGGTCCATTGTTTTAAAAATGGAAACATGATCTGTGGGATCTGGGATGAACCTTCGTGAATCTTGTCGACTTTCATTTGGTTTTGTTGTTTGGTTTGTTTCAATTCAAACGAACAAATATCTTTTAAATGAAATCAAAGCATCAACTTCGCTCAGTGCTCTGGTCATTGTTGTGGCTGTGGTGTCTCTTTCGATTTCCAAACCTGCATTTTTCCCATTGAGGGGTTGGTCTGTGAAGCAGAGTGGAAGCTCAAAAGATTTCAGATAGTTGAAATGAGTTTCCTGAAATAAATCTTCTGTGCCTGTTATGCAGTGGGATGAGTTTTTGGGCCACTTTAATCAGAACTATTTTATGCTTGAAAGTGGAGGTGCTATCCTGAAAACCGTCAGATCTGTCCTGCCAAATATTGGAAAGAGGACAACACCGTCATGCACCTGCAGTCCAGATGACCACTACTGACCACGTGTAGTGTCCAGAGGATTTATATGATAAGAGAGTGGAGTCATGACTTTTGCATGACTCGTTCTTTCATTCTTTATGCGAAATGCCAGATATTCCACTTCATTTGTGGAAAAGTGCAGCTGTGCAGGACAGTGGATATAGAAAATGCATTCCATTTACAGTTCGATCCTCCAAACGTGGATTGAATGATCTGATTGTAATTCAGAATGTGTGTTTATACCTGACATTTCATACAGTCAAGTGAAACCTGAACGTGAACTGATTACCAAAGAAATGCTGACCAAAAGTCAGCTTGTTGTCCACTTGGTGGAGGGTCCAGAGCCCGGATTAACTGGGCAAAAGGCATTTCTCACATCCATAACCATACATGATGCAGCTATCTGTGAACTGTTAACTTTCTGATCTCTGAAAACAATGACCATTTAGAATTATTAAAGAAATAGACCGAATAGATCCAATAAAAAGTCAAATAAAATGAAATACATATATAGATAGAAGACATGATACCTATGTGCACCAGTCAACCATAACATTAATACAACTCCTTGTTTCTATATTCACTGTCCACTCTATCAACTCCTCTGACAACACAGCAGCACTTTTTAGTTCTATAATTCCAGACTGTAGTTCATCTGTTTCTCTGATACTTCATTCTCCTCCTTTCACCCTGATCTTCAATGATCAGGACCCCACAGGACCACCACAGAGCAGATATGATGTGGGTGGTGGGTCATTCTCAGCACTGCAGTCACACTGACATGGTGGTGGTGTGTTAGTGTGTGTTGCTGGTATGAGTGGATCAGACGCAGCAGTGCTGCTGGGGTGTTTAAACACTGTCCACTCACTGTCCACTCTGACACTCCTACCTACAGGGGTTGGACAATGAAACTGAAACACTTGGGTTTAGACCACAATAATTGATTAGTATGATGAACTAGAGCCTCCTTTTGTGTCAATTCTTCTTGTGATGGACATTGTTTGGATACAATACGGGTTAACACCAGAACATCCCTTTCAGACAGCGTCCTCTTGCGTCCACAGTTAATCCTGTTGGATGTGGTTGGTCCTTCTTGGTGGTGCTGACGTTACCCTGGATACCGTGGCTCTTGATACATCACAAAGACTTGCTGTCTTGGTTACAGATGTGCCAGCAAGACGTGCACCAACAGTTTGTCCTCTTTTGAACTCTGGTATGTCCCCCATAATGTTGTGTTCATTGCAGTATTTTGACCAAAACTGTGCTCTTACCTGCTAATCGAACCTTCACACTCTGCTCTTACTGGTGCAATTAATGAAGATTGACCACCAGGCTGCTTCAATTTAGTCATGAAACCTCCCACACGAAAAGGACAGGTGTTTCACTTTCATTGTCCAAACCCTGTAGTGTCTCCACCTTGTAGATGTAATGTCAGAGACAGAAGCTCATCTGTTTCTGCACAGTTTGTGTTTGACGTATCTCTTTTGCTTCATGTATGAGAAATCAAGGAGGCTGTGCTGGCTTTAAAACTCATGAGGTCGTCCTCTTTTTATACTGCTGTATTATGAATGCTGCTGTTTTTACCGTCTTACTTAGACAATCTTGATTAATATCAGCCAAAGTACTTTTGTAGAATCTAGTAAAAACCTGCAGGTTTTAATTTTAGTTGTAGACAGAACCAGTCTGGTCTTCCCTGACTTCTCCTGCCTCAATTATATCAGATGCTCCTGAGACTACACTACTATTCTCCCTTCTTTCTTTGTTTCAGTTTAAACAGACACATACAGAACAAAATTAGGGAAAAACAAACAATATATAAATAAACAATTATTCAAAACAGTCCAGATGTAACTAAACTACAACTATAGCTTTAGAGACTAAAATGAAAAAGGAGTGTGATCACCATCATGTCCATATACTGTCTCTAACAACCACCTTGTTATTCTTCAGAATACAAAACAAAAATGTCCTTTATCATTTTTATTATGTATTGGTATTTTTCCATCTTAGGACTTTAATTAAACCAACATATCAAAAATTAACCAAAGACTATTCTGATATTTGAACAGTGTATGAGCAAAATAGCCCCTCCCTTCTCATTTTCCTCTATAACCCAACATCTGTAAGTGATGTCATTAGCCCCACCCCCTCTCTCTGATCAGTCAGAGTCTGTATGCCGGTTGAGCATCAGCCCCGCCCCCTCTCTCTGATCAGTCAGAGTCTGTATGCAGGTTGAGCATCAGCCCCGCCCCCTCTCTCTGATCAGTCAGAGTCTGTATGCTGGCTTAGCATGTACACGTGGACAGAGCAGTAGACACGCACTGTCAGAGAGTAATCCCAATAAAATCCAGCTGAAGTTACTCTGATTCCGAGATATGAAGCCTCAAACACAGAACCAACTGCCTGAGAAATCGATTTCTTTGATTGAACCTGTTGTCTTTATGGTAAAGCATGACCCACAAATGTGTAACAGCTGTTTAAAACCCTTAAATGATCTAAGGATTGAAAGACTTTCTCAGGGTGACCCCAACATTAGAGAAAGGGGCTGTAAATATGTACACCACCAGGGCATGTAGGCTGCCTTTGGCTCATTTTGACTCTTAGAATAAGGTATTTATATCGAATGTAAACGTTACATAAAGGTTAAGCTGAACGGGAACCACTTAGAGCAGGTGTGTAGGGGTGTAGGCTGGTATCCTTCGCTGTTCTATGGTGTTCTACTGTATCTGTGTAGCTTAGAGAACAGTCAAGATGGGCATCAACTAGTTACGAAGTATCTATTTATCTACTGTGACTGAGACCAGCATTGAACCACAGTTGTCTGGTCCGATTTTCACAACACGGAACCGGGGCCCTTGCCACCTGTGCATTAGTGGCTACAAGTCTGGACATGACTGTAGAGGACCACTCAGACATGGGTTCAAAATCCGAGTACGACCGCGCGCTTTCTCCTAATCGCACTCTGTGATTTAAAACATTCATGGGCAGTCGTGGTCTGATGGTTGAAGAACCAGCATTGTGACTGAAAGGTTGCCAGTTTGAATCCCTGAGCTGTCAGATGACTGAAGTGCCTTTCAGTAAGAAACTTAACTCCCCAGATGCTCCCCAGGCGCCAGGGATAGGACTGCCCACCACTCCGGGCATGTGTGCTCACTGACCCTTAGTGTGTGTGTGTGTGTGTGTGTGTGTGTGTGTGTGTGTGTGTGTGTATGTTCCACTGTGTGTGGATGGGTTCAATGCAGAGGGCAAACTCCTGTGTGCTGCTTAGTGGGTCTATAAGCACCTTTAATGGATTGAATTTATTAAGTTGTCCTGTTTGATACATGTTTGTAATAAATACTGATTTCAATTCTTTTTATAGAATTCAAAATGAAAAAATGAATACATTTGAAATACATTATATATATATATATATATATATATATATCACACTAAAATGTATTTCAGAAAGTATTGCCTATATACCAAATATATTTAAAAATACAATAATTAAAAGTTTACTAGGTATAGATTATATAAGTATAAGTATACAGTTGGATTTATATTTTATTAAGATTCTGTTTAAGGAAAGCACCGCTGGTCTGATCTACACTCATTCTTTCTCACACTGAGTGACTGGCCTGGCTTTTGCTTTCTCTGAAAATGCTTATTGTTGGCCTGCTCAGCTGCTTTTGGATTAACGACTGGAACCAGCACTGAGCTCTGCACTGGTATCTGTAGTGCAATAAAGCCTAAAGACGTCTTAACATCCTTTAGAAAATCCTTTTTAAAGTGCAAGCATACACATCTTTCAGAGTATGGCCACTGTATTCCTGAAAACATATTACAACCCCTGGCAAAAAATATTGAATCGCCACTCTTGGAGGAAGTTCTTTCGATTGTTTAATTTTGTAGATCTTTGTAGTTAATCCAACCTTCTGGCTTTAAGAGACAATAAAAAGAAAGTGTATATAATTGTGTATTTGAGACCATGATAGTCAGAAAAGGGTGGAATGCCAACTCTGGGGTGGGAATGAGTTCCTGCCTCAAGTGTAGGAGTCCAAGTACCTTTGGATTTATTCAGGAGTGAGGGAAAGATGGAGTGGGAGGGTGACAGGCGGATCCGTGTTGCGGACTCTGGGCTGGTCTGTTGAGGTGTTCAGGGAGCTGAACCAATAGGCAAGACTCTCAATTTACTGGTCAGTCTATGTTCCGACTCTCACCTCTGGCCACAAGCTTTGCTTAGTGACCGGAAGAATGAGATCTCGAATATAAGCAGCTGAAATGAGCTTTCTTGAGTTGCTGGACTTCCTTAAAGATGGGGTGAGGAGTTCAGTCATCTGGGAGGGGCTCAAGGTAAACCTGCTGCTCCTCCACGTCGAGAGAAGCCAGCTGAGGAGGTTTGGGCATCTGGTTCGGATGCCTCCTGGTCATCTCCCTTGTGAGGTGTTTCCAGGCATGTCTGACTGGGAGGAGGCCACGGGGAAGACCCAGGGCACGCTGGAGAGATTATATCTCTCGACTGGTCTGGGAGCAACGTCCCCCTAGAAGAGCTGGGAGAGGTGGCTGGGGAGAAGGAAGTCTGAGCCTCTTAGCTTCGGCTGCTGCTCCCAAGAACCTGAAAAACGAATCATCACCACCAAACATCCTTTCAGCTGAAGGAAAGAGTCTAACATTTCTATGTAGACTTAGGCATTTATTGGAGATGTAATGATGGTCATCTCCCCATGGTTTACCTGACCTGCAGCTCCACATCAGCAGTGACTGTGGACGTTTTCAGGTTTTCTTCAGGCTAACATTTAAGACACATCGCTTTAGGTTTTCTTCGATGCTTTGATGTTCTCATTGTTCTACCTGTTTGCTTCCCTGTAGAACCTTGTTGGAGTCGTGATTCATGCCGATCTGCTTGGTACGGCAGCTCTCCAAGCTCTGATTCTTTATTAACTGAGGATTAATCAGCAGACTGAATCCGATGCCGGTGTTTGTATATGTAAAAGTGTAAATCTGTTTTGAATCTCACTCTCATGCTGAGTCTGTTATTAAAAACACATCCATCTATGGTTAAAACCGTGAATGCTTTGGCTGGAGCTCTTGTGTGCAATAGATCATTTTCAGCTCTGAATGTTTATGGAGATACTGATAGTGAATCATGAGCACGTTCATTCCTCACATTCTACTGGCATCCCTTCACATGGCAGCAGAACCTCTGATCCAGATCTGACCACACGCAAAGTCAACTGCTACATCAGACATTTCCTACTAGTTCCGTAATATTTTGGCAGCATGTTTTCGCCGGACTGCCTAGAAAATCCTTTTTTTAGTGTTCCAATGTTAGAGAGAGAGAGAGAGAGAGAGAGAGAGAGAGAGAGAGAGAGAGAGAGAGAGAGAGATTCAGTCGATGGCAGGTTAAATAAACTAAACAGAATTGTTAAATGGGCACCGCTTCATCACTTCCAACTTCTGATCCGTGGTTTGTTTCTCCTGCTTAGTCCGGGACCAACGTGGTGCAGTATTTGTGTCAAAACTAACAGAAGAAAACGCCAATTTAATTTTCAAAATAATAAATTCAGTAGAAATAATGAAAATGCACAAATTATCTAGAACAGGGGTTCTCAACAGTACAATTTGTGTATGACTTGAAAGCATAATGTGCAAAACTTGCATTTTAATTCTGCAAAAAGCTGTCTCTGTGGGACGCTATACCCCACCTTGACACGGTTGATCTGTTGATTCTTTTTTTTCTGAGACTATACACTTGTTGGGCCTGTGGACCATTAGAAAGTGATTCATGGCCCACTGATGGTCCCCAGACCACAGGTTGAGATCTTGAATGTTTTTATTATTATTATTATTATTATTATTATTATTGTCTTTGTTGTTCTACCAGAAGACGTAGATCCTGATGACAATGGAAGCCAGGGGTGAAGTCAGTCCCCTGGGAAAAAATAGGGAAAGGCAAGACATCACTATCTGTTAAGCAGCAAAGGAGAGTGTGAGTAAAAGCCTTTTAAAGACAAGTGAGGACATATGATTGGTTGAGGAAGGAGTGAAGGTGTGGCATTTGAGTCTCCTTGTAGAACTTTTGCTAAAGCTTTTATTTACTGTGTAATTTTAGGAAAGCAAAAATGACCAAACCAGATTGTGGGGATAGGCAATGTTTAACTCTAATGCTGGGATTGCTCGAGGGAAAGGCCACTTCAGGGGTCTTTTTCACCCTTAAAACATCATAAGGGTTATCATTCATCCATCATCTTATCCACATCATCCTGGTAGGGGTTGCAGTGGGTCCTGAGCATTCCTGGAATCCCCCATCTCAAGACATACCTGGAATAGCCTGGAATACCCCCTGGTGTGTCCAGTTGCAGTGTACCACACACATGTTCACTCACACCTAAGGACAATGTACTATAGCCAGTTCTCCTATCATGCATTTTTGGAAACTGGAACAGCTGGAGGAAACCCACAAGGACAAAGTGATCTTCTCAGACAAGCACTGGAGCGAGGAGAGAGAGAACAGCTGACGGATGGATCCAGTTGTGTCACCCAGAACCAGTAATGATATGTTTGAGTTGTAGAGGATATAGAGGATGTGTAGTTTCTCATTCATCCTTCTTTTTTAATGCTGAGTGTAGTCAGTTATTTAAAAATGGTCTACAAACATGAACATGACATCAGCTTCTTTTGTAGAGCTGTATATTGTAATTGAGGGATGATCAAATTTTACTTCTATTTTACTTCTATTCATAATACCCTATGACTGGGGTCGGCACTGAGGAGTGTGAAACCACAGCTGCTTCTTGGAATTGGTACACTTTAAGGATGAGGCAACTGGGGACTGGCTTTTTATAACATCTGTCCTCAAAGCCTCAGCTTCCCAGCATGCTGGCGTGGAATCACCACCTTCTGTGATGACCCTGACATCACATTGAAGAAAAAGAGGGGGCAGAGCTTCTGAAATTGCTCCAGAAGGTGGAGGAGCAGGGGGAAGGTAGGTGAGAAGAAGAGACAAGAAATGGAGAAATGTCTCTTGGAGATAAGGATGGACTGGCCATTAGGAGAACAGGGAAAAATCCCAGTGGGACACTATGGCACTAAGTCCAGCCCTACTTGGACCCATTACTAAATTCCAAGATCATCAGTTCACACAGCTGTATGTAAGTACAGGTTATTGGGAGGTGGAGCCAAACTGTCACCCTTGGTTAAGAGGAAACTGGTTTGAATGATCAGGAACAACCGAGAACCATGAATTCTGTCAAACTGTTGTGTAATAGTGGTAATAAAGGGTGCTTAATGAACTGGACGCTGTGGAACACCACTGTAACTATCAACTCTAAAGCCAGGACTGCAGCCGAGGTGGGCTGCATTTCTCGGCCATTACATCATAGAAGGCTGCTCCAATCAGAACGGGGCTCCATATCCAGCCTAGAACTTTAGCCTATGTTCAGAATGATTTCAAAAGAGGAAAAAACAACTCCATGACAATGATAGAAAACAAAGCCTCTGAGTTCAAGAGAGAACTTTCAACTGATGAAGCGTAAACTGGACGATTGGCTCTTAGAACCCGAGATCCGCACTTTGCGGGTGGTTGCATGTTGTTTCCTAGGCTTCATAACTCAGGATCAGAGTAACGTACAGTTATGATACACCTATCATAACAAACTACAACCTACAACTACAGCTCCTTACCCTTTACTGTACAATCATATCGTAAACTAAATTACGAGTTCAACAATATAATAACAAGTGTAAATTTTTGGAAATTTGTTTGGAGTTGAAAATAGAACATTTGTTATTTGTTTGTTAAGTTATTTATGATGCTTACTTTGACAAGGATATTACTGGTAATACGTTCATGAAAATACTTTCGATCCAAATGCAAAAATAAAAAAAAATCAATCTGAACGTCCTTTATTATTTTTGTTGTTTATGTATCAGTTTATGTCCTCTGTTTGGATTCTGAAATTGGAGCACTGTGTGAGCAATGACAGAGAATAAACATTACAGAGCATCTGGAAAGTGTCGACAGAGCTTCACTATCTGCACATTTTGTAATGTTACAGCCTTATTCCATAATTGATTCAATTAAGTTTTCTCTCTAAATTCTACACACAGTCCCCCATGATGACAAAGAGAAAAAGACAGACGTCAGTCCTCAGTATAAAGCACATCACAGCCTGTCTGGAGTTTACCAAAAGGCACTTAAAGGACTCTCAGACCACGAGAAACAAAAAGATTGAATTTTATGGACTGAACGCCAAACATCATGTCTGGAGGAAACCAGGCTCTGCTCATCACCTTGCCAACACCAATACCATGGTGGTGGCATCATCACGCTGTAGGGATGATTTTCTTCAGCAGGAACTGGGAGACCAGTCAGAGTTGAGGGAAAGAGGACTGCAGAGATGTACAGAGACATCCTTGATGATAACCTGCTCCAGAGCGCTCTGGACCTCAGACTGGGATGAAGAGTTATGTTCCAACAGGACAACGACTCTAAACACACAGACAAGATAACAAAGCAGTGTCTTCAGGACAGCTCTGTGAATGTCCAGAGTCCAAACTTGAACCCAATTGACCACTTCTGGAAATATATAAAAATGGCTGTTCACCTACGCTCCCCCATCCAATCTGATGGAGCTCGAAAGGTTCTGCAAAGAAGAATGGAAGAACCTTCCCAAAAACAAGTGCCAAGCTTGTACGACTACAGGCGGCAATTGCTGCCAAAGAGCTTCAACAAAAGTACTGAACAAAGGCTGTGAAAATGTATGTACATTATATTTTTGTTTTATTTTTAATAAATATGCAAATATTTTAAACAAACATTTCACACTTTGTCATCGTGGGATATTAGGTGTAGAGTTTAGAGGGAAATTAATTAAATCCATCTTGAAATAATGCTGTAACAATAAATGTATAAAAGTGAAGCCCTGTGAATATTTTCCAGATGCATTGTACCTTCCTTGTAATTTTCCTTTGTAACATCTGGGTCAGTAGCCCCGCCCCCTCTCTCTGATCAGTCAGAGTCTGTATGCAGGTTGAGCATCAGCCCCGCCCCCTCTCTCTGATCAGTCAGAGTCTGTATGCAGGTTGAGCATCAGCCCCGCCCCCTCTCTCTGATCAGTCAGAGTCTGTATGCAGGTTGAGCATCAGCCCCGCCCCCTCTCTCTGATCAGTCAGAGACCATCTGTTACCTGAGATATCTGAGACCTCAGTCAAAGTTATCTGAGCTCTGCACAAAACCCAAATAATACACTGGCGTTGCTTTAAATGTTGAAGTGTTTCATCTTTAACTTTACGTCTCTTGGAGATTTACTGAACTGTCCCGGTAACAGTCATTTTGACCAGGGGTGCCCAAACCTGTGCATGCCACCGTATTCAAAATCACTGTTTTCAGCTCCACAGGAAGCAAACACATTTGTATTTCTGCACTGCCTGAACACATTTCGTCTGCACATCTGGACAGTTATGTCACATGAAGAGAAAAACATCCTCCTTCTCTCCAAGAACTGCTGCTACTTGGCTCTTCTGACACGATCACACTAGACATGAAGCAAGGACGACTGGTGTTTTCTTAATATTCTGTTTATACCTCATGTTAAGGGTCAAAAATGACCCGTTTTCACTAAAAAAAATGTCTTAATTCAGTTTTAAACCCCTTTAATCGACTTTGTTAGAAGAAACAACCTTCATACACGTCTGTGTTTATGAATATTTGAGTTTTCTCTTCTCTTTACAGAAAGACAGCATTTCCTCAGTCACCACTCGTTTTTATTTTTTGGTTGGTCTGTTCTTTATTCTACACTAAAGTAGAGATTATGATCATTTCTGATTAAGGGTCTGACATTTCAGTAAGAGATGGCAATTCTACGGCTTCAGAAAGCAGCAGAAATGTGAAATATAGGAAAAGTATCAGATTTCATGTTGAAAAATGATCAGAAAAGTTTTTTTATTATTATTAAATGTAAAGGAAAGTCATTCATTTACATTTATGGCATTTGGCAGATGCTCTGATCCAAAACGATTTATAAAAGTGCTTTGCTGTTCACTCAGAAAATATCTTTATCTAGTTTATAGAGACTGGAATCCAGAGGTTCCTCAAGCTTAGCAGCTGCCAAATACAAACATCAGGTTGGACTTTGAAGCCCACAAGATTCAGGATAAATATTAAATATAATCCTTTAATGAGTTAAATGCTCTGAAAGCGATGATCTTCAGTCGGTGTTTGAAGACAGCGAGAGACTCTGCTCTTTGGCCCCCAGGGGAAGTCCACTCCACTACTTTGGTGCAGGACAGAAAAGAGTCTGGATGCTTGTTTTTCTTCATCTTGAGGGACACTTGGACAAGCTGGGCTGTAGTTGATGCTTAGAATTGAATCTTGACCATTTCCATCAAGTACAGAGAAGCTCAGCCATTTTTTTTTCTAGACCAGCGTCAAAGTTTTGATGTTCAGCTTCAGGAAGCCAATGAAGAGAACACAGCAGACAAGCTGTTCTGCCATATTCAGAACACTCAAAATTATGGTTCTTTATAGGTTCTGAATACCATGAACCATGAGCCATATATACTCAAAGAACCATTTGCATGCACATATTTTTTGCATCATTAAGGAGTTCTTCAGACAGATGAAAAAATGGGCTGTACTTAGAACATGTACTGTCCATATAGAACATTTTAGAACAGGGTTCAAAGGGTTCTCCTCTTTTTACTATATCAAACTTATAACAGTAGAAGGACCCATTTCTGTACCATAAAAAACCTTTTTCAAAAAGAGTCTATATAGAACCCTAATTTTACCATCAGTCTGAAGAACTCTTTCAAGATGCAGAGAACCCTTTTAAGTATTCATGGTTGTATTTAGAACCACTTTTCTTTTTTTTTCTTCTTTTTTTGTTTTTAAATGTGTAGTTTTCTAGTATGTTTTATGAAGACAACTTTGTAAATCCCAAAGCATACTTAGAACCAGTCAGTTTTTGATTATGACTGACAATATCATATGATATGAAATGGAGCTTCGCTGGAGTAATTAGAAAAAAATATGGAGGATAACAGTGTGAGCACTGCGATGAAGCCACAGGGAACTGCAGTCGTGTATTAAAGTAAAGGTGCTCATAGAACCACTGTGTTTGGCACTTAGTCCTCTGCATTTAACTCATCCACACACAGTGATACACACATTAGTGATTTCACACACTAGGGGGCAGTGAGCACAAGTGGCCAGAGTGGTGGGCAGCCTTATTGACAGTGCCCGGGGAGCAGCTGGGTAGATAAATGTCTTGCTCAAGGGTACTTCAGTCACATCCAGCCAGTCCAGGGATTCAAAACGGGCAACCTTCTGACAAGGCTGAAATCCCAATGACCACAATTCCAATGACCACAATTCCAATGACCACAATCCCAATGACTATAATCCCAAGGACTGCAATCCCCATGACCCCAATCCCAATGACCACAATCCCAATGACTATAATCCCAAGGACCGCAATCCCAATGACTATAATCCCAAGGACCGCAATCCCAATGACCACAATCCCAATGACCACAATCCCAATGACTATAATCCCAATGACCACAATCCCAATGACCACAATCCCAATGACTATAATCCCAAGGGCCGCAATCCCAATGACCGCAATCCCAATGACCACAATTCCCATGACCCCAATCCCAATGACTATAATCCCAATGACCGCAATCCCCATGACTATAATCCCAATGACCACCATCCCAATGACTATAATCCCAATAACCACAATCCCTATGACTATAATTCCAATCACCATAATCCCAATGACTGTAATCCCTATGACCACAATCCCAATGGCTATAGGATTTATGTCAAACATGATTGTCTTCTTCGAGTGTTTTTGTCCTGATCATTTACGTCTTAATTTCCTGGATCACTGAAGTGTCAGAAAACCTCTTAATGCAGTCTCTGAATTCTGACAGTGCTGAAATCCTCTTTAACATGAGACACACAAAGACATTCCCTTGGGTACTGCCGTTTGACACGGTCACTTAAAACCAAGCACTGCTGGAATCTCTAATAAGACACCTACAGAGTGGCTGAAGAAACTGGAGACTCAATCCAAAGAAACTCTGAAATGTGAAATTACATACTGACACGTGAAAGGGTGACCTACATACAGCGGAACGGTACCAGTACCACCGGTCGGGCAGTGAGGGTGGTCATCAGACTCAATCCAGTACATCGAACTTGCCAGAATATTTGGGTAGATCTTCTTTTTAGATAAATATTCGGAGAACATTCTCTCGTCTGCTCTAGTTTCAACAAAACCCGTCCCAGATAATAATGAAGAAGCCTTGCACCTGTCAGTTTTGCACCTGAATTGATTTCTATATTGGAAATGTGGAGTGTTCATCTCTTTATGAGCTTTGAGACTCTTGCACATTCCCTCTCTCTCGCTTTCTCTCTCTCTCTCTCTCTCTCTCTCTCTCTCTCTCTCTCTCTCTCTCTCTCCCACACACTCTCTGGCATGCACCCTTTGCCTCAAGGTTAATCCACAAAATCCTGAGACACCCACTGCCACCCAGAGCTGCCTCACACTCACAGAAATACATGAGAATTGGCTGCAGGTGACACTGGAGCTGGTATAAAAATCACAAGCAATCCAGTTTCAAAGGTGGAGTCGTGTAAAACTGTCATTTAATGACTATGTAATGCACTTCTGTCTGCGTGTGCCTCGGCCAAAAATAACAACCGGAATAATGATCAGCTTCCGACCGAACCTGTAATGAGCTGTAAGGAGACGATTTGTCAGGCAGAGTAAACAGGAGCCTTCAGAGAGAGACTGACAAGTTGTAACATTCACGAGAAACCTTTCCATCAAAGCAAAGGAAGGAACGATGAATTAAAGATCGTTTCACGGGTTTTACTCATTATTTTCTCTGTAACCGCAAAACCTCCATTCTGCTAAATAAAGGCCTAAACATTCAGGGCTCACTACAGGCCTGACGATCACAATCAAAAATGAAAACATTTTATATTATTTACAGGTAAAGTGGCATTTTTCAAAATAGTGTCAACTAGTGAGAGGGAATCCCAACTTTACAAGAATTCTAATTTCTGCAGGTCTTTGAAGTGTTTTATTCGCATGTTTGACGTTGTGTGTATGTTTCAGTAACATATTTTAGCACAGAACCCTTTCTGCTCTTTTTCCTTTCCAAAAATTAACCGAAACCTGTCATGTCTGTCTCTTTCCAGCCCTGTCTTCCCTGTCAGTTCCCCCATGTGTTTGTGTTTTGTTTTGGTTCTGTCTTGTCCCTAGCTCCGCCCATTCCCACCTGTGCCTTGTTTGTAGCCCCGCCCCTTTGTAATCAGTAGTTTCAGGCGTGTCTAGTGTTTTGTATTTAAGTCCCTTTGTCTCAGTCTGTCTTCGTCAGTCCTTTTGTTCCTGTCCCTGTATGTCAGTATTGTTACCTCCTGTTTTGTTTTAGTTAGTATCTCCCTGGTTTTGTTTCAGGTGTCCAAGCTTTGTTTTTCTTTATTTATGAAATCTTCTTCCCCTGCATTTGCCTCCACGCCCTTGTCCTTGTTCTGTCTGCTCGCACTGGTTATAAAACCTGGTTATACTACAGCTCACATTCACAATCGGTAATGGATGTAGGACGTCCAGGTGGCTATTTGTTCACAAATTGGAAATTTCACTGTATTCAGTCTCATGCAGGCCTTTAGTCGAATTCTTGAACTCCTAACCAAAGGAATAGCTCATTTTATTTGTGTCTCCGTCTTAATTTAAACTACACATATAAGAGAAATACTACAATTATTGCTTGCAGAAATAAAATGGCTTCCAGCAAATGTACTGGAGACTGGTCTTCATCAGAAAAGGAGAAGTGGAATTGATGAGTCCACCTTAACACACAATTGCAAACAGTCAATATGCCATTGTTGGTCAGAAGGTCGGTCAGAAGGTCAGTCAGAGTTCTTCTTTTTGTTTGTATAACTCTAAATGTTTCTTGACTGTACAGCTTTAGGAAAACCTTTAGATGGAGGATTATTTGGTGTCTTCCCTCTAAAAACCAGTTAACACCTTTATTTTTAAGGGTGTACCGTCTGTTACAGGCTTGGCCCAGGATGAAGAAGAAGAAACTGCCAACATTCAAAAATAAAATGAACTGAAAGTAATTAGGATAATCTCCACCCTCCTCTCCCCACTTCTGGAGCTTGGAAGTATGGAGTGTGGAAGTATCTACAGTAAAGCACTTTACATGCTGTTCTGTCAGCCACCCTCAGACTGGCTGTGACTGAATCTGGAGGTCTGAAGATGGATGAGTCGATACCTTGTAGCTGATGCTTTTTTTTCACAAAGCAGTTTAAGTGATGAAGGTCTTCAAAAGGCAAAAGCAACAATTCATGATGTTGATGGAAAATCTCTCTACAAGACATGACCATTCAGTTGTCTTTCATCAGCCATTATTATTTTCACACAACAAAAACAGAAGCAAGATTACAGAGCTTCGATTCGGACATGAACAGTGATGCTTTTAGATCAAAAGAACTCGGGTTCTTGAACAGGTTCTTACAACTGTGGTCATTTTCATCAAAACGTCTCGTGTTTATACCAGTTTTAATGGAACCGAGGATAATTTACAGGATATGTCACCAACAGAGGGCGCTGCACAGCATCAGTAAATGGAAATGAGAAGATGGTAAAGTGTACAGACCACCTGTGAACGTTTTAGGCATTACCATCAACCACCAATCTGAAATTATTGATCCTGTAATTTTTTTTGCCAAATTTAACCCTTTAAATTGAGATCCATCAGATTATTTTTTTTAAATGGACTGATCATTTGACCTTCTGAACAATCCATAATAATAAATAAATAAACACTCTGCATGTATGACTTTTATTTTGTATTACACTTACTACATCAGTATCTTGGCTTTTTGGGGATAAGAATAATGAATTACAGCAGAATCAATGAAATGTAATGTATCCTGTTCTAGGTAGTGCTTTTGTCCACGCAGTAGTGTCTTCATATCATATCTGTCCAGTTCTATCAGCACTTCACTGGCTTTCAGCTTAATTATCTATTGATTATAGAAATTGTCCATTGACATAAGAAGCCCTGTCCAGTCTCACTCCTGAGTACCTTCAAGACCTTATTTTATATTACGAACCATCCTGATAACTTGGATCACAGGATTTTTCAACTCACAAGGTTCCATTAAAGGAGGAGCCTTTCCTTATAAAGCCCCCCATCTCTGAAACAACCTTGCAGATCATGTTCAGAACTCAGATTCAGCTGTAATCACCAAATCTAGGCTGAAAGTCACTTTCTAGGCTGAAAGTCACTAGTTTAGGTTTTGGTAAATGTTCTTTTAGATAAAAGTTCTGGAGGAATTCTGATACACAGATGTTGGTGCTCTCGTCCTTTTGCATGAGATCACACAGGTTTGTGGTTTATGGAACTGATCTGTCAGAGTCGCTCACGTTAATCTGATGATGTTCACTTGGTCTGTTCTCTATAAATCCAACAAATCCAAAACGAATTCCATCTTTTTAATTTTTTCCATCAGGATTTCCTGCTACCAGCCTCTCCAGTTCATGCTTTCTGCCTCAGACCAGTTGTCAATCCTCCAAACCCACTATCAACTACTTTATCATTACACTGATGTTTACCCAGACTCCTGTTTATATTATTATTATTATCATTATTATTAGTAATAATAATAATAATTACTTTTATTGTTCCTACCATTACTACTACAATGATATCAGTACATCCCAGTATAACAGTAGACTTTTTTAGCAGTACTGTATTTTGTGTTTACCAATAATTTATTAGTAGTTAGCCTTTTACTTGCTCACCAGAGGTTGTGTTTTATGTGTCGTTGATACTTTGTCTTATTACTGGATTTCTGAAAAGCTGATTTTATTTTGTTTTTTTGTAAAAAGTTCAAAACAATTAAATTTCAATTTTAAGAACCATCAGGAGACGAGTGCAATATTGTTGTGAATCTGTGAATCTCATTTTTAACTGACAGCTCACTTTAATGCATTAAATAAACAATTAAAACGTTATTTTTATGATATGCCACAACATTGCAAACAAAAAGAAGAGTTTCTCCTCCTAAAAAGTGGTATTTCTGGAGAGAGGACATGATAGGAGGATTTCTTGCAACATTAAATGTGAAAAAAAAAAAATTGCGAGATAGTATATATCCTTTAAGCCATTTCAGATGATTTCCTTTTAGTCTCCTTCATATGCCACCCTGGATTCTCTTCAGGAGACCAAAATAGAATATGCAGATATGAGAATAAGCATAAATAAAAGGTTCTGTGAATCCTGAACCGATTGCTGTACGGCTGTATTTGGGTCAAGAACAGCTACAGCGACCGCAATGTTACCAATGTGCCGAGTAAAGGGGGATGCATGTACTGGAATATGTTAGAGGCATTTCGCTCATTTCAGCTCTAAAATCATTGCTGTTCAATGAAAAACATGACAAAATAAAGACACGTGTAGACGTTCTTAATCTAATTTTTGATTTGCATAGTTAAAATATAAATATTTCAAACTCAGCCTTCTAGAACTGAAAACTCAGTTTGGCACATTATTCGTAAAGCAGAAAATATGAGTATCCAGGGGAAAATACAGGTAACACAGTCAGGGGACTCACTAACTCAGGGGACAAACAAACTGCATGAGAAATCGTTTTGGACAGAATACTTAAACCAGGAAAATCTGTCCAACCAATCACTAAAGCGTCTCGTTTGTTTGCCATGTCATTTTCAGAGGCTCTTTCATTCCTTCTCTGACTGACAAATGATTTTCTCTGTGTGATAACAGACAATTTGACCCCTGACTGACTACAAAATTCAGCCTCTGACAGAGATTGAAGTCTCAATGTTTGGGTCCTATGGACTATATTTCATATTAATAATATTGACTGTCCAGTTCATGGAGTTCTGTGCAGATATAGATCATTGCTGACTACATAAACATAGAACCTTCTATTTATTCCATTTGTATGTAGGCATTTCTGGAAGTTCCAGTCCTGTGACATGCTTGCGATTCTCCAGGTCTTCCTTTCCACTAGGTGGCAATCTTTTGCCCATTACACACAGATCATTCTTTAATGCACTTTAATGACAATTTACTTTTTTTTTTTTTTTTTTATAATTTTTGCAATTTTGTCCAATTTTTCACCCCTACTAATTTAGACGTGCCAATTACTCGTCCTCCTAAGTAACCTCCCACATCACATGCCGTGCTCTCGACACTAGGGGGGAGAGATCGTCCACATGTTGTCTCCGAGTCATGTGACGATAGCTTACCGCCTCTTTTCAAACTGCCGCCATTTGTATCATTGCCGGGCAGCCATCGCGCTTGGAGGAGAACACCGGATCCCTGGATCTGACGCAATGGTCGGCAGACGCCTGCAACGCACTTGTGAGATGTGGGAAGAGCGCCATCTACCCACCCCCCGAGGAAGAGCAAGCCAATGTCTCTCCCTCTGGACCCCGACTGCCGATGGTGAGCAGCATGAACCTGGATTCGAACCAGCGACCCCAGGATCATAGAGGTAGCGTCTTAGCCCGCTACGACAATTTATGATTAATTTATGATAATTAATGAGCTTTTTAACCCTATTCTAATTTTTTGAGATGCACTATAATGTCAGCATTACATAAAACAAACAGTAGGGTTGGAAATTAGCACCCACCACTGGCCAAACGTGGGTAAATGTATGAACCACTAGACCGTGGAGCTCGGCCCTCTTTGTAAACACAGTAAACATGTCGGATTTGTGGAATGACATCATAAAACCTGAAAATTACATATCGCTTTCCTCATTCCACCTTAAATCCCTTGTAGCTTCTACAGCGTAACTTCAGCAGAACGGAAAAATGCAATCAGATATCCGAACGTTATGAATATAATGTCAGAAATGTTATACTGAGGTTATGTGTCGGGATGGTTATAAGAGGCACAGCTGGAAAACCACTGTTAACGACAATCAGAGGAGTGGATTATAAGCACGGAGTTTAAACGAGCAGCATGTGGCTGGTATGATGGGTGAATTAACGTTGATTACTGCAGGTGTTGCTGTGTTTTGGCAGCTCTTCAGGAAGCCCAAAATTCCAATCCCACATGTGGAAATAGGGACTCTGGAGGGGCCGTGTTAACGGTTAATGACTAAAAACAGATGTTGTGATGCCTTCAGTACATTTAACGATTTCTATGTGACCATGTATTGTTCATATTTTAACCAAAACAAGTGGAGCCATATTATAACTGGACATTTCATCCCGTATCTCAGCTTGCCTCTCTGATGTCTCATCATGGAGCCCATCACCTCAAACTCCAGAAAGACTGAACTACTGTTCATTCTTGGAATCACTGGTCCTCATCCTGATCTCACCATTTCCTTTGAGAACTCACTGGTCACTCCATCTGCAGAAGCATGGAGCCATGGTGTAGTAGTGGATGACCAGTTATCGTTCTCAGCTCATGTTGCAAACCTAACTCGGTCATGCAGATGTTCTCCTTCACAGGAGAATTCCACCCTTTCTGTCTAGAGAGGCCACTCTCTCACAGTCTCTTGTCATTTCAAGACTAGAACTGCAGCTCCCTTCTAGCTTGACCCACCGTCCCTCAAAACACCAGGAGAACATGCATCCAGACTCTTTTCTGTTCTGGCACCAAAATGGTGGAACGAACTTCCCCTGGAGGTCTGAACAGCTGAGTCCCTCACTGTGTTCAAACGCAGACTGAAGACTCATCTGTTTCAGGAGGATTTAACTCCATAAAGGCATTTGTTTCAACAGGATCTAAGCATGAGGAACCTCTAGTTTCCAGCCTCGTCTGCTAGATAAGGACATTCTGAGTGAACAGCAAAACACTGTTGTAAGTCGCTCTGGAAAAGGGTGTCTGATAAACACCGTCTGATAAACACCGTAAATGTAAATGCAAAATCCTCACTCATGTCCACCACACTCTGTCCCTGTGGGCGTGGAACAGCACATATTAACTAAAATATGTGATAGCTCACAGCCATAATTCAAATTTTCAACACTGAAGAATTATTGAAAATAATTTATACTTTCTTTATTTAGGACATTTCAAATTTTATCCCAAAATGTTACTCTCTCTTTAAAAGGGTGTGATTACATTATTTTTTGGATTATTCTATTTATATTTTATATAGATGGGCGCAGCTGTATGAATTTCTATAGAATTCTAATTCTATAATATCAGGTAACAGTGTGATGCCTGTGTTGGCAACTGTTAAATGAATGCAAATATTTTATACAAACAGAAATTCTACTTCAATTGTAAAAATAAATGAATGTAAAATCCAGTACTATTCAAAAACGCACTTCGGTTTTGTATATAAAGGAAGTATGAGGGTTGTTTACTAAAATAAACATGAACACACACATACAGTGGCTCCAGAAAGTTTTCACAGAGCTTCACTTTATGCACAGTTTATGTTACAGTCTAATTTAAAATTGTATTAAATTCTTTTTTCCTCTAAATTCTACACACAATACCCCACATACCCTGCTTTTAAAGACAGTCCCTTAGATTTCATGCCTTGCTTTCTGCTCTGACCTGCACTGTCTACTATGGGACCTTATATAAACAGGTGCGTCTTTCCAAACCACGTCCACGGGAGTCCAATCAAGCTGTAGAAACATCTGAAGGATCATCAGTGGAAATGAGATGCATGGAGCTCAATTTTGAGAATTCAAATATGAATTCTTATGTACATGTTATATTTTCGTAAATTAAGAAATAAAACAAACCTCACTTTGTCATCATGGGGCATTTTTCTGTAACAAAATATGCAAAAAGTCAAGCAGATTATTGTTTTGTATCTACATTTTTTAAGTTTATTTTAAAAACAGTCTTAAAAAATAACCAGTGTATAAAGAGGTCAATGCAGGAAGACACCACACACTGGACCACACTGGACCATTGATGGTGCTTAACCCCGACTGCCCTGCTCAATCACTGTGCTCGGCTCAGCAATCTGCCAGACCTGGACCATCTCCAGGAGTAACACACTGCTCCTGCTGTCTGGTCAACTCTACATCACGCATATGAAAAACAGACGCCGTAATAAAAGAGAAAGCCATCATTTCCTAAATCGTTCAAATACATAAATGAAAGACCCTAAATATTGCTGTTGCTTTTATTCAGCTGTGCTGCAAATGCCACACTTGTTGAGTCACAGTAATGAGCTTTCATGTGTTTCAAGGACACCTCGCGTTTCGTGAAAGAGGAAATGTGTTTCATATCTTTTGAGCCTCTAATTACGGCTGTTATGTGAGATATGTGGTGCTGACGATATTAATAACCAGTCATACGACAGATTAACCATATGTGGTGCTGACGATATTAATAACCAGTCATACGACAGATTAACCATAAGCACAAATAAACGTGAAAACCCTCTGATATTATGGAAGGTCTAAGAGTGGAGAATAAATAAAAAATGTCCAATTTACTGGACATTATTGGACATTATTCGCTCTTCATATTTCATATCAGTGTTAGTTTGGGACAAGGCCTTTCTTCATGATCTTTTCATTTCATTTTTCATCTGATACCTATTTGTTCAGGAGCAGGTTTGGTGCAGAAGAAGAAATAACACAGTGGGGTTCACTCAAATAAAAAATACCAACGTTCCTGGAAAACGGCACGTTTTCCAAGAGACACCAACATTTGGAAATGCTATTTTCGAGGCTGCTGGATAACACGAGTGGTGTGCAAGGAAACGGGACACTGAGGGGAGATTTGTAAGTAGCTCTGGAACTGAATTCAACAAACAAATAAATAAATCAACTATTAAATGTTTGATTGTGCAAATGCTGTGCAGCAGGAACGTGAAGCTCAACCGTTTATCTGGACGATGGACACAGACCTGGCAGATCAGGCTCCATTAACATTCTCAATAGTACATTTTAGTAGAGAGAGAAGAACATCTACTGAGTTCATAAATGACTACTTCCTTATAAACATGGAAGGACCATAACTCTAATTAGTTCATTAGCACGTCCGATTCAAGGAGACTGCTGCTCTAATTTGAGTTACAGACCCATGATTCAGTAATAAACTCTAACACTAAATAAAAATGATACACATTAATCAAAGAAATTAGAAACTACAAATCAAAAACCTTACAGGCTCGTCAAATTGATTCTGTGCTTAAATAAAGTGCATCCAGACATTATTCACTTTTTGCACATTATTATGTTAATCTTATTCCAAAATTGATTGATTTTGCATATAAAACCCCACGATAACTAAATGATTTATTAAAATAAATTTATTAAAAATAAAATTCAAAAATATAACGTATGTAAGTTTTCACAGCCTTTGTTCCGTACTTTTGTTGAAGCTCTTTTGTCAGCAATTACAGACTCAAGTCTTTTTGAGTTTGATGCTACAAGCTTAGCATCTGTTTTAGGGAACGTTCTCCCATTCTTCTTTGCAGAACCTCTTAAGCTCCATCAGATTGGATGGGGAGCATCAGTGCACAGCAACTTTTAGATCTTTTTAGAACATCTCCAGAGATGTTCAATCAGGTTCAGGTCTGGGCTCTGGCTTGGCCACTCAAGGACATTCACAGAGCTGTCCTGAAGCCACTCCTTTGTTACCTTTTGGAAGATAGACCTTCATCCCAGTCTGAGGTCCAGAGCAGGTTATCGTCAAAGATGTCTCTGTAACATCACTGGAGTCTTTCCCTCGACTCTGACTGGTCTCCCAGTTCCTGCTGCAGAAAAAACATCAGCACAGCGTGATGCTGCCACCACCATGCTTCACTACAGGAATGGTATTGGCTAGGTGAAGAGCAGTGCCTGGTGTCCTCCAGACATGATGCTTGGCTTTCAGTCCAAAACATTCAATGTTTTTCTTCTTCATGGTCTGAGAGTCCTTTAGGTGCCATTTGGCAAACTCCAGAAAGGTTCTCATGTGCTTTTTACAGAACAATCCTTAGACTTCATGGCTTGGTTTGTGCTCTTATATAAACAGGTGTGTCTTTCCAAATCATTTCCAATCAACTGAATTGACCACAGGTGTCCAATCAAGCTGTAGAAACATCTGAAGGATCATCAATGGAAACAAGATGCACCGGAGCTCAATTTTGAGTGCCAGGGCAAAGGCTGTGAAACATTATGTACGTTGTGTTTGTGGTTGTAGAATTTTGAGGGAAAAATAAATTGAATCCCTTTTGGAAAAAGGCTGCACCATAAACATGTGCAGAAAGTGAAGCACTGTGAAAACTTTCCGGATGAACTATAAACTTCCATGTGGTGCAAAGTCTGGTTTTAATGGGGGTGGAGGTTGTCAGGATCCTGAATTCACATGTGCTGCAGGGCAGGAAGAGAGTTGAGCATCCTGACAGCTTGGTGGATGGAGTTGTCCTCCCTGAAGGCAGCAGGCTGAAGGAGCTGTGGAGTTTCTGAATGAGGCGGGTGCTGTGAATGCCTTGGAGGGAGGGGAGAGAAGATCAAGAGTTCTAGATCTGTTACCGTAGTTAAAAGCTTTTTCAGGTTTGAAGGAGAATTAGGCTTTATTGGCCAAACACATGAAGGAGTTTGTCTTTGTCCAGGTTGGATCTTACAGCAGATATTTACACAGAATCTATTTCTCAAACAGACCAGAGTATCCCAATACAACCTCCAATTAGGGCTGTGTCGACTGTATGTACACATCTCTGCATGGTTCTCAGTATGGCTGTATTTACATGCGGCCTGGTGGTGAGGGAACCAGCCTTGTGACTGGAAGGTTGCCGGTTCAATTCGCTGAATTGGCAGGAAATGACTGAAGTGCTCTTGAGTGAAGCACTTAACTCCTCAACTGCTCCCCGAGCATCATTGATAGGGCTGCCCACTGCTCCGGGCATGTGTGCTCACTGCCCCCTGGTGTGTGAATTCACAAGTGTTTGACTGTGAGGATGGGTTAAATGCAGAGGACAAATGTGCAGCACAGTGGGTGCAGCTGGACATTCACCGTGAGCTCCTGTCCACTGCTGGTGCTATTTTACCAAACATACATAATAAGGACCAGCTTTACTGCTATACCTGACAGACTAAAAGACCATCGTATTCCATGTGCTTTTCGCTGTGACTGGATCGGTTGTGTTGGTAGCAAGCGAACTATGCATCGGAGAAGGCAAAGAAATTCAAACCGTTTGAAGGGTTCAAGTGGGGTCACATCATAGGAATCTGGGAAGCAGGATGGTCTTTTATACGAGGTGAGTTCAAGACGTCTGAGGTTGTTCAACAGGCAGAAGCTCAGCCCAAAGCAACCTACAAAAAGCACAGCAGTTTGAACCTCCAAGAAAGAAAACATCTGTTTTTCTTCAGTCTTCAGAAAAAGAACAGTGTGAACCTTCCCCAAAGCGTTTTGAGCACATGTAAGTGTTCTTCAGAACAGCAAATGCTGGGGCTTGGAGGCGCAGCAGCCCCATCTTCTACATGACTGAGTGCAAAAACTGTGCAGTTAAACTCATGCACAAATCTGACTTTGCTATTTCTGAATTTCCTCATTCTAGGACCCCTGTTAAGCTCATGTTCTGCTTGTACAAAGTGCATTTTCACCTCATCTCCCACTGAATCACATAGGAACCTTATTCTATGTTTGGAGGATGTCACGATAATAAAGTGCATAGATGAGGAAGACCCTTCTGTCCATGTCTGTCTAAACATTGCTATCCTGAAAATTTATTTAGCTTTACATTTATATTTAAGGTATTATTCAGCAGATGCTCTGATCCAGAGCGCTTTACCGAAGTGCTTTGCTGTTCACTCGGAGGTTATCCTTAATTAGTCAGTAAAGGCTGGAATCCAAAGATTCCTCAAGCTTAGATGCTGCCGAAAAAACAAATGTCAGGTTGGACCTCGATACCAACAATATTCGGTATGATTATAATATTAATGAGTTAAACACTCTGTAACAGATGGTCTTCAGACTGTATTTAAAAACAGAGAGTGACTCAGCTGTTCGGACCCACAGGTAGAGTTCACTCCCCACTTCCATTCCATGATCGAAAAGAGTCTGGACGCTTGTCTTCCTGCATCCTGAGGGACGGTAAGTCAAGCCGAGATGTATGTGATGCTCAAAGGGCTCTTGGTAGCACAGTTTTGACCATCAGGTCCAGAGGGGCTGGTCCATTTTTGGCTCCATTTTGGGGTTCTGAAGCTGATGTTCAGCTACAGGAAGCCAGTGAAGGGAAGCAGCAGAGGAGTTACATGACTGAATTTGGGGACATTGATGACAAGTCGTGGAATGCTCCTGATGGTGTAAAGGAGAACATCTGCATCTATGTAAATCAGTCAGCATTTGATTATGAAAGCTTTTCATGGGCAGAGTTAACATAGAGTGCACATCTGCAGCAGATTGAGAGAACATTCTAATGAAACATGAAAACAGATACTCCACCCTTAAGCATACAAAGGTCTTCATTATGCTCAGATTAATAATTTATTTGCTTCTTCCAAATACCGTCGCATCCTAATGTCTGTCTCAGTCTGATACTGTGTGCACCTGTAACTACTTACACTCGTAACTACAAGGTTGGTTTTAAGTCATAATTTCTTTAGACGACTGTCCTTCAATGACATTCCTCATATTTTCTGAAAAGGTGTTTTCAGTACAACAATAATAATAATAATCATTCGCACTATTTGTCTAAAGTGTCCTGCAAGTGGAACAGTGACTGACTGACCAATGGCAGTTAGACCACTGACTGACCTTTCTTACAAACCCAACTCTGGAATAACCCTCCAAATAATGTTCTGGACTGCAGATCCAGGGGTTCATGCCCTGGATCACTGGTTCACTGCCCCCTAGTGTGTGAATTCACTGTGTGTGAATGGTTCAAACGTGGAGGACAAACTGTGCATGTGCATGTCCAGATATGGATTGGTGCTGGGTGAACCCTGCTGTCACCCCTGCCCCCCACATGCAGTGCAGTTGTACGGTCGTGCCCGTGTACGCTGTGCACGACTGGCTGCCGTGGTTGTGAAGATTGCTGATTATAAAGCGTCCTTGGGTATCTACAATTAACAAACCCATTAGTTCTTTGAGTTCTTTAAATTGTCCATCACTATTGGATACATTTCTGAAGGTCCTGTATGTCATCATTCATCTACCGTTATAATAAATCATAATGTCTTTAGGAATCTTTGCTTCGTGGTTCTTTGGTGGGACTCATAGTTTGGCAAATAGGAGCAAAACTTCATAGAACTTTATCATATAGAGTTTCTTCAAACACGTCATGGTTCATATCTCAAAATAATTATTATACCTTTCTTTTTATAGTGGAGGTGAAGAAAAGCACCTCTTTTCAGCTCCCTAAAAGAACTTCACTGGAAGAGAAGGGTGTGAGAGTGACGAGGAGAGATGGCTGGAGATGTGTACTGCAGAGTGTGAGCGAACACTAACTGGCTGAGGGTCAATGTGTGATGCATTTGGGATTCAGGCCTTGTGCTCAAAGCTGGCCTCTGCTTCTACACCTGCAGGGCTGCTGGAGAATCCATAGCGGGACGGTTACACCTGCTTTAACCATTGTGCTTCCCTTCCCTGCTGGACTGGGCCACTGAAGCCTGTTTTCACACTCATCTGGAGTCAGTAAAAGGGTTCTGAGGCAGACCGTGTATTGACCGTGGTCTTTGAGTACTATGCCGGAGAAGACCGGCCCTTCGTACAGCAGCAGGTGATGGATTTCTCTTCAGTCAGTCACCAGAACATTTGAAAGACTATAATGATGGGATGCGTGAGTCAGATCTCCATTAACGTCAGTGCAGAAGTCAAGACACTGATTAGTAAAGTACTGAAGCAAGAGCTGAAGATATCTGACACTTTAATGGATTTTTAACTCGAGATTACTCGAGAGAACTTGAACGACTAATGTGGCACTTTTAGCTTCTGATTCTCGTTGGATGGATGGATGGATGGATGGATTGATGGATGGATGGATGGATGGATGGATGGAAGGAAGGAAGGAAGGAAGGAAACAGGTCTGGGGTAGGTAGGAGACCCTGACATTCAATCCTTCCTCACCGTGATCAGAACACCAGACAGGTTTCCATTGTTATACTTGAAATGATCATCTATCCATCCATCAACTCAGCAAACTGTGATGTTCCCGTTCTCTATACTCCACAATTCCATCTCTTTATTCTTGTCCAGCATGGCTCTGATTACAGTTCTTGGTTGTTGTTCTTCTTATTAATTGCAGTCAAGTCGATACCAACTCCAGGTGACTACATGAATAGTGTTCCTCCAGGGACTTCAGGGTCTGCAGACATCTGAATTCAACTCTCACCACCTTCAACTCTTCCAAGCCTGATGGTCTTTTCCAGTGAATTGGTTCTTCTCATAATGTGTCTAAAGCAAAAGCTTCAGCCCGAACATCTAGGCTTCCAGCGAGAGGTTAGGCTTGATCCACTTGTTTGTCTTCTTTGCTTCACCAACACAAGTTCAAAGGCATCTACATTTCTCCATCTTTCACAAGAGAACCACAGGGAAAGCCATTGTCTGGATTATTCTGATCTTTACATTTGAAGATCTTTTCAAGCTTGTGCTGCTGAGTGTTGTTAATAACTCAAAGAGTTGCAAAAGCTGTCCATCATCTCCAGATCTTCTCCATGACTGGTACTGTTTCTTTATATTTCTTCTTTAACATTTTTCATAAAGGTCTTTAGGTCTTCCAAACTTCCCCCTATGAGTGTTGTGTCATCCAGATATCGAAGGTTATTGATGTTTCTTCCACCAATCCTGAAGCCTCACTCATCTTCCTCCAGTCCTGCTTATCTCATTATATGTTCTGCATACAAGATAAACAGGTGGTTCTACCATGATTTATTCCTCCAGCTTTGAAGGAGTTTTTCCTCCTACTTTCACCTTTGCTTTGCTGATTTCTGTTTACATTTGTTCGGTTTCTTTATGCCGTTTCTGAACTTCTGTAAAGCTGCTTCACCACAATCAGGTTGCACTAAACAAAATTACCATTAAATTTGATTCTCCTGACTTGAAAGAGATCAGACGCTAGATTTCACCTTTACAAATAAGATTTAGGGCATTATGGTGGTGCTCCAGTTGCCTGGGGTTATAGGTTTACAACCTGAGATCTGCATTATCCTAAGCTTCATATTTCAGGGTCAGAGTCACCTAAACAGCTCAAATTCACTGGTTTCCATCTGAATTAAATCCCAGTTTAAATACCAAAGGAGCTTCCAGTGCATGTTTACTGCTCTGTCCACGTGAACATGATCAACCTTCGTACAGACTCTGACTGATCAGAGAGAGGGGGGAGGGGCTAATGATGAGGTGAGGTGTGTGAGGTGTTTGGTGTGCTCTCTCTGTGTCCCTGTGTATTCCAGAAACACGGGGAAGGTGACCTGGACGTGCAAAATTGCCCCTGGATGTGAGGGAATGCTTGTGTGGTAACCTGTGATGGACTGTGATATTCCTGTCTTGCACACAATGATTCCAGGAAGGTTTTCTTTAAGAGATCTTGTTTGTGTAACACCTTCAACTCTTATCGTTCCCTTGTGTTCAAAAATGTTCTAAAAACGAATAAGCGACTACTGTGGTCTTCTTTCGGCTGCTCCCTTTAGGGGTCACCACAGTGGATCGTCATATTTATGATCCGCATAGTTTTAGCGAAAGTTATACGCCGGACGCCAACATCACCATTTATCCGGGCTTGACCGGCACCAGCAGTGCACAAACTACACCCCTAATGGCCGTTTTAATAAACGACTACTGTATCACTGAGTTATAAACACTGCATCAAGTTACAAGAACCTGATTCACCTTCATCAAAATGGTATATAATTGTATAAAATTTATTAAAATGCTATTTATTTTTTCATCATTTCAATTTACTCATACAGTGGGGAAAATGAGTATTTAATCAGTCACCAATTGTGCAAGTTCTCCCACTTAAAAAGATGAGAGAGGCCTGTAATTGACATCATAGGTAGACCTCAACTATGAGAGACAAAATGTGAAAAATAAATTGAGAAAATCATTTTGTCTGACTTTTAAAGAATTTATTTGCAAATAATGGTGGAAAATAAGTATTTGGTCAATAACAAAAGTTCATCTCAATACTTTGTTGTATATCCTCTGTTGGCAGTGACAGAGGTCAAACGTTTTCTGTAAGTCTTCACAAGGTTGGCACACACTGTTGCTGGTATGTTGGCCCATTCCTCCATGCAGATCTCCTCTAGAGCAGTGATGTTTTTGGGGTGTCGGCGGGCAACACGGACTGTTAACTCCCTCCAAAGGCTTTCGATGGGGTTGAGATCGGGAGACTGGCTAGGCCACTCCAGGACTTTGAAATGTTTCTTACGAAGCCACTCCTTTGTTGCCCTGGCAGTGTGTTTGGGATCATTGTCATGCTGAAAGACCCAGCCACGTTTCATCTTCATTGCCCTTGCTGATGGAAGGAGGTTTGCACCCAAAATCTCACAATACATGGCCCCATTCATTCTTTCATGTACACGGACCAGTCGTCCTGGTCCCTTTGCAGAGAAACAGCCCCAAAGCATGATGTTGCCACCCCCATGCTTCACAGTTGGTATGGTGTTCTTTGGATGCAACTCCGCATTCACTGTCCTCCAAACACGACGAGTTGTGTTTTTACCAAATAGTTCTACTTTGGTTTCATCTGACCATATGAGATTCTCCCAATACTCTTCTGGAACATCCAAATGCTCTCTAGCAAACTTCAGACGTGCCTGGATATGGACTGGCTTAAGCAGGGAACACGTCTGGCACTGCAAGATCTGAGTCCCTGGCGTCGTAGTGTGTTGCTGATGGTAGCCTTTGTAACGTTGGTCCCAGCTTTCTGCAGGTCATTCACTAGATCCCCCTTTGTGGTTCTGGGATTTTTCCTCACCGTTCTTGTGATCATTTTGACCCCACGGGCTGAGATCTTGCGTGGAGCCCCAGATTGAGGGAGATTAGTAGTGGTCTTGTAGGTCTTCCATTTTCTAATTATTGCTCCCACAGTAGATTTCTTCACACCAAGCTGCTTGCCTATTGCAGATTCAGTCTTCCCAGCCTGGTGCAGGTCTACAATTCGGTTTCTGGTGTCCTCCGACAGCTCTTTCGTCTTCACCATAGTGGAGTTTGGAGTGTGACTGTTTGAGGTTGTGGGCAGGTGTCTTTTATACTGTTAACGACTTCAAACAGGTGCCATTAATACAGGTAATGAGTGGGGGAAAGAGGAGCCTCTTAAAAAAGAAGTTACAGGTCTGTGACAGACAGAAATCTTGCTTGTTTGTAGGTGACCAAATACTTATTTTCCACCATTATTTGCAAATAAATTCTTTAAAAGTCAGACAAAATGATTTTCTCAATTTTTTTTCACATTTTTTCTCTCATAGTTGAGGTCTACCTATGATGTCAATTACAGGCCTCTCTCATCTTTTTAAGTGGGAGAACTTGCACAATTGGTGACTGACTAAATACTTATTTTCCCCACTGTATTCATGGTCAAATTTGACCTTTAACCCCACATGTGAACTCATCAGTCATTCAACTAATAATAATCAGAAACCAAGGCGGACGCATGCTTCCGTAAAGTTTTCACCTTCTGCACTTTAATTGATTTTGTGTTTCATGCTCTGGTTATTCGTGAGTGTCATTCAAACCATAGCAAGTCACCAAAGCCATGCATGAGCCAGAGGCAAAACGTCAACGTATCCATGAAAAATCAATTGAAAAGAGCAGAGCCCACACAACATGACAAACACAATTATGTCTCGAGATGTAACTGCGCTATAAATAAAGAGAAAGCAACGGTCGTCCATAGAAAAATAGAAATCAGGAAATTGCTGGTGTTGCTTCTGTCACTCAAAACGCTGCACTGATTGTCAGCCTGTCAACTCCAGTGACTGGCAGGTGTTGTGTGCACATGTGCATCTCAATTAATTCAGTCTAATTTCACTGTAATGAAGAGATCTCATTCACATGTCAGGTTTTGAGGTTGTGTCTCAAAGGCCATGAAAGAAGTCAACGCCACGGAATACGTCAAAGAAATAATGGCTTGCAAAAGTTTGGGCACCTTGGGTAAAAAAAATTAAAATAAATAAATAAATAATTGAATAGCCCAAAGCAAGTGTGACCACTGAGAAAAACAGATGACCGACAGCGTTCCAAAGTAACTTTGGAACGCTAGGCTGATTGTGTGGGATGTTTTTGTAGTTTGACATAGAAAGTATTAGAAAAGTATTTAAAGGAGACAGTCACACATACCACATATTATTTTCAATAATTTTTTGATCGTCTTTCAATTGTCATTTAAGATGTAAAATTCATAAAGAAAAAGAAATTCTATCCTAGAAATATTGTTGGAAATTGATCATTTAGAATGTTTCTGAGCTGAAAATGAACACATTCTGGTGAGTTGTTTTTAATGATAATATTAACAAGGATATGTATAATAAGTTACTTAACAGTGGTGCAAAAAAAACAACCTGAATGTCCTTTGACATTTTTGCTATTTATGTATTAGTATTATCTCTTCTCAGGACTTTTATTCAGAAATGTGAACACTGTGTGAGCAAAAAAAAAAGAGCAAACAGCCCCTCCCTTCTCATTTTCATCTGTAGTGGGTCAGTGAGGTCATTAGCCCCACCCCCTCTCTCTGATCAGTCAGAGTCTGTATGCAGGTTGAGCATCAGCCCCGCCCCCTCTCTCTGATCAGTCAGAGTCTGTATGCAGGTTGATCATGTTCATGTGGACAGAGCAGTAAACATGCACTGGAAGCTCCTTTCATATTTAAACTGGGATTTAATTCAGTTGGAAACTAACTGATAGTTCATCACAAAATGATGAGATCATGGTTAACGTGGGTAACTCTGATCTTGAAATATGAAGCATTTAACTGCCCTAAAGTGTTGAACTTGGGTTGTAAGAGCTACGGTTTTGTGCATGTTACTGAGAAAGGACTGAGAACGATTTTCCAAAAGTGTTACGAACGGAAATCGTGCACCTTAAATATAAATCTGAACCAACGATCATCCACTGAATATAAAGCAACTGTAGAACCGACATAAAATCATTTATGGACGTCCCTGAACATTTAATGCCGTTTAGAATTCCCTGGTTATTGGAGTCCCAAAAATAAAACCTGTCTGGGGGCAAAAGAGGACCTCAGATCACCTTAGCTCTGTGAGCCGTGCGGTGCAGCAGAAGAGGAAAGGGCGTCCGGCATCTGCAAGTCAAAATTTTTATCCATGGATGAGCCGACAGCTCTGATAACCTACAACTACCACACTGATCAGCTCCCGTCTCCTCCGTGTCTGACAGAAAGTATTATATTTGCATGTCATGATATGAGCACTCCATGTATTAAAACATGTATTTATTTATTTTTTTTGTTTATTTTTTATTTATTTATTTATTTTTTATCTATTTATTTATTTATTTATTCCTTTTTATTTACTTATTTATTTATTGTGCCTACTACTAAAACATGACTTGCACCATCACTCTCGGGGTCTCATTGTGGCCCTCATCATCTGAATTCTTCAGGTTCTTAGCCCTCAGGGCATCATTAGGTGCTAGAGATTGCAGTGAAGTCGTCTCCCATGGAAAGAGCAGCTCACTCTTGTACGATATCTACAGGTGGAGACAGCAGGATGTAAACCGCTCATCGCTCTTGCTGTCCACACCATGGAGAAGCAGAACAAAACCCTTTTAGTGTTGCTGTTTTTAAGCATTTAGGTAACATCTGTCAGACACTTTAAACATCTGTCGTACTGTTTCGACTGTGTGTACCATACTGTCCATAAAACGGGATCTTACAGTGAGCCTTTGCTGAACCTGTGTACACTCAATACACAAGCGTCAAACTGCTGTGCTGGGATCCGACTAAGCCCTTTGCATTTTCAATATTCCGTGCAGAAACACCTCAAACGTTCTCCGCTTTAGAGAAACCCTGTTTACTTTAGTTCATCTTTGCTGAGGATGAATTATCATCGCTGTGAGCTCGAGGAATAAATAGGCAGAGAACAACGTAGCAAAATGTGGCTCTCGTGACACTCAGCTAAACACAAACACAAACAGGTTACAATTTCTTTTCATTAAATCACTTGTTTTTTAACATTCGTTTGAAATGTCGGGGCCCAGATTCGTTTGCAAAATCAGACGTGAGATAGGGATATGCAGGACACATTACGCTGCCACGAATCCATTTAAAACAGACACCGTGTCAGAACACGTCCATAATTCTATTGAAAAAATAAAGATTTGATGAATTTATCCATAGTGATTTAACCTTGCTGCCCTCATTTAGGAAAGAATCTTAATGAAAATACTGGATGAATAATGAATGAAACCTTGTCAAGTGTATTAGATTAATTTAATGCAGTTGTAACTAATAGATGATCAACCTGCATACAGACTCTGACTGATCAGAGAGAGGGGGCGGGGCCGGTGAGCAACCTGCATACAGACTCTGACTGATCAGAGAGAGGGGGCGGGGCTGATGCTCAACCTGCATACAGACTCTGACTGATCAGAGAGAGGGG
>CM067510.1:1373492-1392941 GCA_034509495.1 Acestrorhynchus altus | reverse complement strand
TCTATCTATCTATCTCTCTATCTCTCTATCTATCTCTCTATCTATCTCTCTATCTATCTCTCTATCTCTGTAAGTAAGCAATAAGAAATATGTTTCCAGTAAAACCAATGATGGGCGCTTTTCCACCAAAAGAACTCTGGTTCTTGAACTGGTTCCATTCGGGCTTATAAGAACCTTGGTGCCTTTCATCAAACCATCCCACATTTACACCAGTTTTAGTAGAACTGAGGATACGTCACAGAATACATTAAGGGCGCTGCAGCGTCAGTAAATGGAAGTGAGAAGATGTAGTGGCGCGTGTAGACGACCTGCGAGTGTTTGTTTTTCCCCGAAAAGCAAACCTGCATCAAACCTTTCAGGTTCCAGAACCTATTTTTGTTGGTGGAAATGTGCCAAACAGTCCAAAATTAGGTTCACCACCTGGAACGGAGCCTGTTCCACATTGGTGGAAAAGGCTGTGACTGTACTTGTTGAAGGAGTCGTTTCACCGAAGAGAAAATTGCACAGGTTCCCAAACCGAGAGGGAATTTAATGAGCCTCTGACGGAGTCTGTTCGTGTCTTTAAGTCAATGGTCTGTGCAGTTTTGTGAGGGAGAAGATTTATTTTGACCTTAATCACGAGTGGGGCATCAGTCCATTATTCTTAAAAGTTGAAAAAAGAAATGTAAACGTTCAGTAAGGAGAACTTTCTTTTCAGTCGCAAAACTATTCATTCTGAAAACCATTACATACTTAATTATTTCATCCAGCATGCCAGCTCGAGAGGTTTCAATGCCAACCGTGTACCCCATGAGGTACCTTGCAATTGTTGGGGAAATACATTCAACATTTGAGAAAGGAGAACACAGCATTTGGAGGCTGTAGAACACTGACGTCTCAGATGCCAAATAGAGCTAAATAATAAGGTTTGCAGATCATAGCAAGAAAACGAGGCCTTGTCAAGAATGTGGATTAGAGGCAGCCGCATTGGCAACCGTGGCCTAATGGTTAAGGAACCAACCTTGTGACTGAACAGTTGCTGGTTCGAATCCCTAAACTGGTGTGAATTCACAAGTGTGTTTCACTGTGTGGATGAGTTAAATGAGGAGGAGGATAAATTCCCCATGTCTGCAGCAAAGTGGCTCCATCTGCACCTTTCCTTTAAATAAGAGTTGCATTGTTTGTTTTGTGAGGTAGATAAAGCCATGAATTTTATTGCTTTATTATGAATAAATAAAGCAGGTTTATGAATAATATTTAATGCACTCTTAAAGAAGCTTGGGGTTTCAGGGTTCTTCAGTAAATCCACTCAATTCAAAGAACCATTAGGATGCTTAAATTGGTCCTTGCCTGCTCCTTCAGATTGCTACAGAACCATTAATAGAAAAGAATTCCACAAAGTTACAGACCTCCTTTTCGGGAGTATATGGAAATATTTCATTCCTGAGAATGTTTGTATTCCCTTTGTTAAAGTCATGTTTAAAAACCATAAGTATTGACGTGGGCAAATTGATTAGACTGTGACCATTTCTTTCAAGAGCCCACCAAGAATTCGGGCCGAAATCCAATCAGGTAACAAAAATAAAAACAAACTCCAATAGACAGTTAAACTAGGCTCAGATACCATGAACAGATGTTTCATATGACCTTTGACTGGTCAAATCCCAACTTACAACCATTCACATGTGTTTTCATTTTAGAAAAAGGGAAAATATTATATCCAAATATTATATTGGATATCTATTTTACTCTGTGGCAGTTCTGAAGAAATGAATTTAGAAGCCAAAGGTAATTTTGTGGGACGTTTTCAAAGTTTGATGTACATTTATTTGCCAAAAAGAAAAAAAATATTGGAGAAGATATTGTTTTTAAGAGACCCTAGACTACTCAAATTTGTCTTCATTTGAGATTTTACTTTATTTATGTTCTTTTGCTTAAGAGGACTAAAAATCATGAATCTTAGAAAACCTGTTGGATTCCAGGAGTGTCAGATTGAAATGATTAGATTGACAAAGATATTTGTAATAATTTCTTCAAAAATTTTGACAGTGGTTTAAATAAACAAACAGTAACATGAATGTCCTTTATTATTTTTATTATTTATGTACGTATCAGTATTATTCCCTCTCAGGACTTTAATTCTGAAATTTGAACACTGATAAATAGAGCAAGCCCTCCCCCTTCTAACTCAATATTTGGGTCAGTAATGTCATTAGTCCCGCCCCCCCTCTCTCTGATCAAGGTCCGTATGCAGGTTGAGCACTAGCCCCACCCCCTCTCTCTGACCAGTCAGAGTCTGTATGCAGGTTGATCATGTTTACGTGTACAGAGCAGTAAACATGCACTGGAAGCTGTTTTGATATTTAAACTGGGATCTAATTTAGTTGGAAAAAAGTAAAATTTTCTGAACTGAATTACTGACTGATGATTCATATTCAGTGTGTTCTGTGTATCATATTTTTAGGTTACTCTGATACTGAGTTATGAAGTGTCTGGCATATAACTGCCCCCAAAATGCAGATCTGTGGTTGTAAGAGTTAAAACACTAGAACTGCAGCCTCCGTTCATTGAGAACCTCGAGACAAAAGGTAAATCAGCCTGAAATCAACCAATTTAACAGTTCTTTTTCATTAAGGACTGAGAGGTTATTTTATCAGTCGTTTATTCTTTTCATTTTTGAGGGCTTTAAAATGTTCAAAGGTTCAATTGTTTTGTGCCTTGTTGAAACAATAACCAGTCGCCTCCAGTCAAATCTCTCTCCTCCGATTCACAGCTGAATGACACTTCTAGTGAGTGTCGATTATGAGGAGTCAGTATTTTCAGTAAGGAACAATGTTACTGGACAGGTTTTATATTCAAGACCTTCAGAGACTGAGTTCATTTTCAAGTAAATCTCTTAAACACTCCCAGAATAAAGGTCTCGTATCGCAGGACAGAGGTGTTTATATGGGTCTCGTATCGCAGGACAGAGGTGTTTACATAGAGAATAGCAGGTAGAAGTAGCAGCAGAGCTGTGCAGCGCCCTCTGCTGACGTTCTGTGACGTAATCGCGGTTCCACTAAATCTGGGGTAAACTTTTATAAGCCACAACTGAACCAGTTCAAGAACCAGAGTTCCTTTGTTGATTATCTGGTGCTGCATGTGCTTTGTTTTCTACCACAAAGAACAGGCCACGTCCTTTTTACTGCACTGTGGACACGGTTACATCACAGTGGGGTCCAAAGCTCAAATCTCCAGTTGATACAGTGCATTTTTCATTGTCTCCCACGCAGAGCTTGTCTTTACAGTGAGCACATACGTTAACAGCAATGTTCTCTTCAGTATATTTTAAGACGTATGGATAACGCTTCCCCGCTTGTGTTCATAGTCCGCTCAGGCACAGGCTGCTGCAATATGATATTTGCAAAATGTGCTCTTTGGAAATGTGCACTAGGATTTCTTTGGCATCCAGTCGAGCACGTCGTTCTGCCTGTCTGTGCTCGGGCAGGTGGGAAGGTTAGAATTCTAGTAGCAGATGTTTTGTGAGGAATGAATTATTACCCCTTGCTTTCCCAGTGTCAGTACAGACAACGATGCGAACCCTGCTTAGACCCAGCGGAGTCCACGCTCACTTACGAGGCTATGATCTTTGGAGTGAATTGGCAAGAGGGACAAAACGCAGGGCTACGGAGTCTCCTCTAACGAGTCTGTCCTTTCACGTTAAAAACGTCATAGTTCTGAATCACTTTAGAACTGAAGCCCTTAAAGGAGGGACATTTTTGCGAGAGTAATAAAATGTGCATCATTCAAGGTTCATATATTTAAGCAGTGTTTGAGACTGTCTTTAAAGGTCTTTACGTTCGAGCTTATGAATTATGGCTCTTGTTGGGTCTTTACAAAGTCAGAAACACACACACACACACACACACACACACACACACACACACAGCCCAGTCTTGTTAAATACATGCCTAAAGCGCTTGGGCCCCAGATATCCAGGGAATTATGATGGCCAGAACAGCAGTACTGAAGCTAATGCAGTTCTCCTCACTCATTATTGTTCTGTTTGAACTTTCAAAAAAATGCATTCATGTTTTTCCCTTTTTCTCTCTTTTGTTTCCATCTCCTGACTCACCAAGTGTGGAGAAGCCCAAAAAAGGAGATCCCCAGTGTGGGCCGACCAGCACTACTTGTGGACCTGCTTGTGTTTCAGGTCTGGGTTGTATGAAGGGAGAGTGTGGATTTGATCAGCTGCTTGTTTTACATGGAAAATACGACCAAAACTGTTTTGTCTGAAGAGTAAAAGTCACAGTACGAGAGATCATGTTTGTGGACGTCACAGAACTCTGGTTAAACACTGGGACTCTGCTGTAGATCTGAAGTGACCGCTTAAACCTTGTGTGTCTTAAGGGTCAAAAATGACCTGCAGAGGAAACCCCTTTATGATCCTTTTTCAACGTGAAATTTGTTTACTTTTCCTAAAATGTCTCCAAGTTTGGAAAAAGTGAGAAATGATGGTTGTTTATATTTTCCTGGAATCTTATAAGCAAGTTATGAAAACATCTACGTTTCCCAAAACCTCACACACCCTCTGCACGTATGGAACTTATGGAACCTTATTGACTTTTAAAGGCTTAAAAACTCAATTAAACATTTATTAAAATGAAGTGCATTTTGAATCAAAACATCATACAAATGTTTACATTTTGTTGATTTTTACAATCGAAATATAATCTGATCCACATCAAAAACACACGTTATGAGGTGTGATCTGTTGGTTTACTGGTACAGACATGATACAGGTTCTGTGGTTACATAGAAATGTACTTTCTTCAAGTAGTTCATTACACATTACACACAATCATTGGTCTAATTTAACTCTAAACATTCTCTTAAAGCACCTGCTGCCAGGTTCGATAAGCTTTAAGGTTCAACATTGTAGGATATTTACACAAATCCCATTTAAAATAAGACACTCGAGTCACTTATATAGAGTTTCATCATGAATTCTTTAGTGAAACTCAGGTTCTTCGTATAGACTTAAGACAAACAGTGGAATGTATAAATGGTTTGTCCACTTTATGGTCCGTTTAAAGAATGTTTAAAAAAATGGTTCTTTGTAGCAATAAAATTTAAGTTTGTACATTTAAAAACAGTGCAATTTAAATAAGTAAACTTTAAAACTTATTTTTTATTTTGTATATTGTCATAAATAAATAAATAAATAAATAATAAACGGTTGCTGAAATACTGGAGTGGAGATGTTTGACTGCAGTGCTCCTGGAAAGGAAGATAAAGGTCACCAGGAAAAGTAAATGATGGAAAATTTAGACCAATCTAATCAATATTCTCTCTGTGATCAAGTGTCTCTCAGTATGGTGTCGGGCATAACGCAACGTGCCAGACATCTCAGCGTGCAGATTTTGAGTATGGAGTAGACCTCACGATATTTTTGTTTTTCCAAGAAAGAATTGTGATAAATGATATTGTAGTTTTATGGCCTTGTATGATAATAACCTGATAATGCAATTATACATTTGATCATTAATGATGTTCAAACATTACAATATGGAATGGTCGCATATCCTGCATAAATAAAACATACATAAAATAAAACCGCCGAACAAGTTGTGCTGCCTTGTTGAAGCATCGTTGCATTTTTAATGCAGTCTGTGTGTCTGGAGGAACCCACTGCACTGTTTCCTACACCATCGATGCAAGCAGAGAGCAGAAACGAATATCTCCACTGGCTACAATACATGCAAATAAACACAATGGATAATATCACGGTCATATATACAGGGTTCGGACAATGAAACTGAAACAGCTGTCATTGTATTGTGGGAGGTTTCATGGCTAAATTGGAGCAGCCTGGTGTCCAATCTTCATTAACTGCATCAGTAAGAGCAGAGTGTGAAGGTTCAATCAGCAGGTAAGAGCACAGTTTTGCTCAAAATACTGCAATGAACACAACATTATGGGGGACAAACCAGAGTTCAAAAGAGGACAAACTGTTGGTGCACGTCTTGCTGGCGCATCTGTGACCAAGACAGCAAGTCTTTGTGATGCATCAAGAGCCACGGTATCCAGGGTAACGTCAGCACCACCAAGAAGGACCAACCACATCCAACAGGATTAACTGTGGACGCATGAGGAAGCTGTCTGAAAGGGATGTGGGAGTGTTAACCCGGAATGTATCCAAAAAATGTCCTTCACAAGACGAATTGACGCTGTATTGGCCGCAAAAGGAGGCCCTAGTTCACCATAATAATCAATTATTGTGGTCTAAAACCAGGTGTTTCAGTTTCATTGTCCAACCCCTATATATATAATGTAAATGTGTATATAGTGTATTTATGGACAAGCATAAACAGATCACTTGAACATAACCTTTAAAATATCCCGAGCATCTTACAGTTTCAAACTTTAATATATTTTAATGGGAATTGGATGATGGGAGCTGTGGTTTATCATAGAGCAGCAAGGCTCTATCCCCCACTGTATTGGAGAAATTAATTGCAGAGGTTGTTGTCATTCCGTAATCCCTGACTATGGCTTTAAGAGCTCATCATTACCACGAGAGTAAGTAAGGAATCAGTGTGACCATGTGAAGAGCAGCTCAGACTCAGGAGAGCCCTCCTCTCATTAGAAACGAATACTGAACACGGCTCTCTCCTGCTTCAGGGGTTCTCAGGTCTCCGGAGTTTCACATCAGCCTTGTTTTTTCTGATTCCTCTCTTGTGTTTTTCCCACCAGAACTGTAGCAGAGCAGGCTGTAACTCGGACAACCGGACTTCCACCTGAAGAACCGCTTGTCTGTTGTCCCTTGAAGGCAGTTGAAAGCACTTAGTCTTCATCACAGCGCATGAGGCTGGTCAGTCATCTTCATTAACTTACATCAGAGGTACCAAACATAGATTTCATAATGAAAGTCTTGTAGCCTACTTGTTGAACACACTCTGAACCCACACACACACACACACACACACGCACGCACACACACACACACACACACACACACACACACACACAGAAAGCATATGCAGTTCCACACTGTCCATTTAGTGATTTTTTTTCACCCAATGCAAAGTAATAGAGGGTTTTCATGGAATACAATTTTCCAACCTTTCAAGAAAAGAAAAGAACATGATTGGAGTCCATTTTCCATTTGATTCAGGTGTCCCACGTTTATGACTTGAGATATTCATTATTTGGTGGCTTAGTTCTGCCCCAGACGTGTAACATACAGGGGGAAAAAAATCCAACAGAAGTGTCAAAATGCAAAATATGTGAAGTAGTGTGTGAATATTCCCATTTCTCTGTGACACGTTTGCTTCAGCCATCGTTCCCTCAGGAAAATGTTGATCTAAGGGCAGAAGAATGAGATGAGAGTCTAAATTAGATGAGATTTCACTGCACGATTCAGTCGAAGCACAGATAAAAGCATGTACCTGCCGTAAAGGACAGGCAGTCACAGGGAAAGACATTTTTCTTTTTCATTTCTTTTGGATTTAAGTTCTGGAATGTAACTTCAGAAATCTGATTCGTTTTGTTGCCAGAAATGAAACTTGAGCTCTACTTAATTTTGTCCATGTGCACTCGAGTCAGTCAGGTCCGAGGCAGCGCGTCTCTGTCTGTCTGTCTGTCTGTATACGGGCACTGAAACATACAGGTTCAGGAACAGCAATAGAACTTAATGAGCTTAAATGACTTTAATATTATAACTCATTTAAATGTATTAGATCCAATAAATATTAAAATTATTATTATACTGATACTGAAATCTGACTGACTGAGGATGATATTAGCTCTTTACAAACACAAAATTAATGCAGCAGCATTATTATTGTTATTATTATTATTATTATTATTATTATTATTATTATTATTATTGTTGTCTTTGTTTTTCATATATTTTCAATGTTAAGAGACACGACACAAAAGTCTACAGTGTCTTGAAAGTCCAATAAGAAGGTAATGGATATATTAATGAAATATAAATATGCATTAAAATAATAAGTGACGTGTGAACATCCTTTGTTGCATATCAGAGAACTTCTTTAATGGAGACTCATATTAATTCATTTTACTATTTTAATCTGTGAGGAAAAAATAAACAGTGTTTAATGTGCCATTGCTTGTGCGCATCACACACACACACACACACACACACACACACACACACACACACACACACACACACTCAGTTTATAAAAGTACTTATGGAGCTTTAGAGGAAAATCCATGTTTTCTATTATATACAGATATAATGTGTTTTTAACAACTGTATTAAGCTGCTCTGAGAAACAGAGCGAGAAGTTTATATCAGTAACTTTCACTAATCGTTTATTATTTTAACACATTTATTTGGGTTGAAAAGCACATTTAGCTCAAACTATCTTTGAATGTATAAAGATAAACTAGCTGCTGGTGTAAATATATATTTTTTGTCTTTATATAATTGTATTTGAAGTGTATTCTAAAGCCCCTTTCACAGACATTTGATACTTACCTGGACAGGCTGTATCATCCCTCTCATGCCCTTCATGTCCTTCATGCCTTCTGCACATGGCACACGGGTGCTGCCCCAGGCCGAAACCAAGCAGAACATTTCCTGTAGTGAGAATGAGTCTGACACGGAATATCACTGGCTGTACGCTGCATTTATGAAAGGGCAACGCTGGACAATGTCCAGATCAGATTTTCCAAACAAATGTCTTAAATTTATTCTGAGTATGTTCTGCTTTATGTTCCATAACAAACAAAATCACATGACAAATTTTGGATTTTCAGCCAATAATGCCTTCGACGTACTCATCTCCCCTCTCATGTCACGGTAAGATCTGTCTCCTCACACTAATCACATCATCTGCAGGAGCGATTCAACGTTACAAACGGATCCCAGGCTTCGTGGGCTTCAAGCCAACATACTGCAGCCCCTTCCATTAAAGATTCTGACTGTAATCGACAGATGGAAAACGTTTATGTGAGGAAAGTCCAAGACCTGTTCTGAGGGTGTGTGACCATGTGCACGTGTCCAGTTGCTGTGGACTCTGTTTGGAGGCCTTTGATCATGGCACTGTTCTGAGTATTAAACTTCACCCAGACAGAAAATTTGATGTGGCCTGGCTACATCTGGTACTTCCTTGTGACTTACATAATGCATGGAATGATGGCACATACAAGGGCCAGATGCGGTTGCCTAAATTCAGCCAATTTACAACCAAACCCAGATAGTTATGAATGTTTGGTTCAAACGTGTCCCATATCTGAGCCAACAATGACCCAGATTTGTCCCAGATGAGCCAGAAGTGTCCCACAACACAGCCAAACTGGGCCATTACTGTTGCTCATATCTGGATAGCAAATTTGATTTGGCCCAAACCTGGGCCACATTTGGTACTTATATGGGGTGATTGCACAGATGTTTGACCAATCAACCACAACATTATGACCACCTCCTTGTTTCTACTCTCATTGTCCAAGTTGTCAGCTCCTCTGATCACACAGGAGCTCTTTGTGGTTCTATAAATCCAGACTGTAGTTCATCTGTTTCTCTGCAGATTTTATTCTCCTCCTTTCACCCTGATCTTCAATGATCAGGACCCCACAGGACCACCACAGAGCAGATATTATGTGGGAGGTGGGTCTGTCTCAGCACCGCAGTCACACTGACATGGTGGTGGTGTGTTAGTGTGTGTTGCTCTGGTATGAGTGGATCACACATGGCAGTGCTGCTGGAGTGTTTAAACACTGTCCACTCTGTTACACACTCTGTGTTGGTCATCCTCTAGAATTTATCCTCCACACAGTGATACACACACATGAGGTGGACAGTGAGCACACATGCCCGGAGTGGTAGGCAGCCCTAATCATGGCACTCAGGGAGCAGCTCGGGAGTTAAGTGTGTCCTGCCAGTTCAGGGGTTTGAACCAGCAACTTTCCAGTGACAAGGTGGTTCCCGCCTACCCAGTGCCAGTGCTGGTTGGTGCCATATTTTTCCAGAAGTAGTTCAATATGTTGCCAATTCTAAGCCTTGTTAGAAATAATCCACAGATGTATGCTGTCTTGGTAGCCCTCAATTTGCATCATGAACAACTGAGATGATTACGAGTGTATCATTGCCATAAAAGGTGTGTGTTGAGGGAAGGAAGGGATGGGGGGGGTGTTGATGGTTGGGCCCGTGATGTTGAATTGAAAATTGATTAATGTTCTCCTCAGAGCCAGATGTTTTCTACCAGAGCACTGAAACATGGCGTGATGCCCGTTTGAGAGGTCTATTAAAATAATTAGTCTGTAAACGGATGTAGAATTAACCGGGGTGTATGCATGTATGCATGCAAGAGCGAATGAAATTATGCTGCCCATAAACAAACACTGATAATCCAGGTCGAATCATCTGAGACCGAAACAAATATGAGAAATGAAACTCACAAGCAATCCAGGAGAGCCTTTCAGACAGTCTGTCAGAGTGCTCCGTTGGTTCTGTGGACGCAGTGAAATATAAGAGGGCCTTTATTTCAGCATCTAGTGTGTCATGTTGACATTTCTTGTTTTCACTGTGTTGAGCGAATAGTTTCATGCTTCTTCAGCCGTAAAAGGCTCGCCGAGGATAACAACTTAATAGCCCCTCTATTACCTACTACGCAGCAGCGATGTTGAAAAGAAACCGCCTTTTGTTGGCCTCTAATATGAGCTTAAATATTTCATAAAGCAGGTTCACCCTCGGCAGCGAAACGCCCAACAGACAGTGAAGTAATGAAACGCGTCAGTTCAGTCCAGTAAATCCATCCACACAGTGAGAGACACATTTACACACTAGGGGACAGTGAGCACACGTGCCCGGAGTGGTGGGCAGCCCTATCCATGGCATTCGGGCAGCAGCTGGGCAGTTCAGTGGCATTTAAAACATGTTCTGCCAGTTCGGGGATTGGAAGCAGCAACCTTCAAGTCACAAGAGTGGTTCTCTTAACACCAGGCCACAGCTTTTCCAAAATAAGCCCAAGATTCTGTTCAGCTGTTGCGTATAAAAGAATGGATTTATAGGGATGAATAAAAGCAGGATCTGTAACCATGCAATAAAATGTTCCCCTCTGTGGAGTCTATTTTCAAAAGGAGGGAAAATAATGTGTGTGTATGTATATATATATATATATATATATATATAATATAAATGCTCTGCATGTAACAAGTACATAGTAATCATTGCTTACCATTTGTGATTAAGAGTTTCCATTTCATCACGGCTATTTTGACGGAGCGCCTGGGCTTTTATTTTTGTGTTTATCGTCTGGGTCTGATTTGCCTGGCCAGCTCTGTGTGTTTGGCAGTGGGGTGTAAATGTGAGTGACAAAGGCTTGCATTTGCCAGCATGGCCCTGATTGCACTTACCTTATCTCAGACACTTGCGTGCACACACACACACACACACACACACACACACACACACACACTGTAGGGAGCAAGACATTCAGCTAAAGCTCAATAATTATGGAAGCCAATTCATTCATTCTCTCTCTCTCTCGCTCTCTCTCTCTCTCTCTCTCCCACACACACCCACACACACTCACATATACTGTCTTTCTCTTTCCTATGTTTGAACAGTGGATGATGAGTTTTCCTTCCTTTCTCACTGCAACGTCCCACGTCTGGGACAAATCCGTGAGCCTTCGGAATGATCTGGATCTCTGATTAATACAGAACTGTACTTTATGAAATAAGTTTTTTAAAGGTTCCGGTGACGCGGCTGTTCTTGCTGCTGATGTTTTCTGTGTTAAACCAGCCGTGTTCTTCAGCACCACTCTTTTCACTGGGGTCAACCACTCCGGACCTGAAGAGCCAGACACCTGCACAGTTTTCCTGCTCAAGCACACCTGATTCAACTCCCCTGTTAATTGGTTAAGAAGAGAGTGGTGCTGATGAGTATACACACATACACACACACACACACACACACATGCACAGCAGAAATGGAAATGCCTTTTCCATTTCTAAAGGAATTAAAAAGGAGTTAATAAATCCCTGCACAAACAGTAAGAATTGCACATTCTACACTGAGGTTGTGGTTTTGTTAGACTGATGTGTGTTTGTCACAGAGCAGCTTTACAGAAATCAAAAATAAAAACAAAGAATTAGACATAACCCACCGACAGTGCAGGAAAAACACCATCAGAGGTGGAAGAAGAAACCTCAGGAGGAACCAGGTTCACAACGGGGGACCCCTCCCCAACTAGTCAAACTACTTATATATAGTTAGTTAGGGGACACTGGACCACCTCATGTCTGCTGTAATATGGTACTAATTGGTACAAACTGGTTTTGTGATTGTCATGAGGTTGGTTGGTGGAAACTTTCACTCTGAAAGTTTTTGACGAGGTTCCAAGAATGCGTATGCTTTTGAGCTGCTGAGGAAAAGTTCAAACCGAACTTCGTACAGGGGTTGACACGGCCAGTCGGAGAACTTGTTAATAGTAATTGGTTCTCCAATAAAGTAGCAGAATTGAAGTTCTGAAGAACTGAAGGATTGCATGATTTGATTATGCGTGATCTGACTTTGGCTTGGTCATGTTCCAGTCAAAGAGCTGGATTTTGGTGGTCTTGTTGGGATGGATATCTCTGCTCTGCTGGATCAGCTCGACTTTGGGCCCTTTCCTTGCAACTCATGGCTGCTTCTCTCAGTGAATCCTGAGCCAGACAGTCTGTGCCCCAAGTTTATAAGAGGAAAAGTCGAACACAGAAGGAACCTTGTCCTCTTGTAAGAAATGCTCACTACAAACCCTCGCTTTTCAGCTGACCGGAGGATTCTCTCGCTCCCCCTTTGCAGTGATTTTTGGGGCTTTTCTTATTTTCCATTGAGTTACAGAAGGTAATATAATGGCCAATGTAAAGTAATGTCTTCATGAAACTAACCTGCTGACGTCACATGGACTGCAAGAACAAGCTGATGCTACACTTGTTAGAAAAGCTTCATCGAGATTGATTATTAATTCAGTTTAACTCAGTGTTTAGTTCAGGAGTCTGTCTTGTAAATTGTGCCAAATACGTTTAGTATCTCATGTCCACTTTACGGTTGAGGGTAGATTAAGGGTCATTTAGTTTCTGTGTTGAGTTGCATCAGTAAATTAAATTCATATTTTGTACACGTTGTACGATTTCTGAAATACCGCTTAGTCAATGACTCTTGAGACAAAGCTGCAGCAGGAGGCCAGTTGAGGAGCTTTATCGTGAATGCAAGGGATCCTGCCTCCAAGGTTAGACGGCTTAGAATAAGAATCATCGATTACGGTGCTGGAAGGCCAGAGTGCAATGAAGTTTATTGATTTTTTCAGCCTGATAATGTTACAGCAGATACATCACCAAACTGTACTGGACTCCAGTCCTTTAGGAACAGAACTGATGGTATTTTACTCAAACTTTTTAATATTTTTTCTTGGAAATGCTGATTTCTTAATTTGACAGAAGAAAATTTAAGTTCTAATTTCAATAATTCATTTCTAGTACTATACCAATTCAGGTATCAGTAGAAAAGGATATTATTAAAGGGTAATGATCACTTCTAGGTGGAACATCTAAGTGTTTCATGGTTACTGTTGTCAGTGATAATTGAGTGATTGAGATTGTAAAAATATTGGTTCAAATATTCTCTTTATATATTTGAAGATGCTGAATGATTGGATTTCTCTGTAATAATATGTGTTTTAGGACAAAATGTTTTGAGAAAAACACTGGCAAACACCATCACTACCACCTCCACCAGCCTGAGCTCCTGACATAAGAAAGGTTGGCTTCATAGATTCAAGCTACTGGTGCCAAATTCTGACCTTCTCATCTGGGTGCCTCAGCAAAAATCTAGTTTCATCAAGCTATGCTGTGTTTCTTCAGTCTCCAACGTTCTCACTGCACCCTCAGCTTTCTGATCTTGGCTGATAGAAGTTGAACGGTTGTAGCCCATCTTCCTCAAAGCTGTGCATTCAAAGACAAATGTACAGAGAGGTTATCTGAACTACTGTAGCAGTTCGGTCAGTTAGGAAGTCTCGGGCCTTGTTGTTTCCCTCTTTAATCAACTAGGTGTTTCTATCTGCATAACTGTCACCAAAAGAACTCTGGTCCTTGAACTGGTTCTGTTTGAGCTTGGTGTTTTTTAGCGAACTGTCCCGTATTTACACCAGCTTCAGTGGAACCGAGGATACATGACAGAATATGTCCTCAACAGAGGGGCAGCACAGGGTCAGTAAACAGAAGTGAGAGGATGGTAGTGCGTATAGACGACCTGCGAGTGTTTGTTCTGTTACAGATGTTTTCACCCAAAAATCAAACATGTATCAAATTTTGGCAATAAGAAGACGTAGAAGACAACGCCGTACGAGATGAATGTCATTGCTCTTGTACAACTAGACACACCCACAGCAGTCTTTGGTTCCCACTGCAAACAAACATTTCAGATTCCAGAATCTATTTTGTTTTTGGAAATGCAACAAACAGTTCAGAATTAGGTCCTTATGAAATTAGCAGTTCTAAATTGCTTATATTGGATTATCCGACGTAAACAATCATGACACTCCAAATCCATGAGCATAAATACACAGATAACCATAATATTATAATATGACCATCTGCTCCTCTGATCATACAGCAACACTTTGTGGTTCTATAATTCCAGACTGTAGTTCATCTGTTTCTCTGCAGACTTTATTCTCCTCCTTTCACCCTGATCTTCAATGATCAGGACCCCACAGGACCACCACAGAGCAGATATGATGTGGGTGGTGGGTCATTCTCAGCACTGCAGTCACACTGACGTGGTGGTGGTGTGTTAGTGTGTGTTGAGCTGGTACAAGTGGATCAGACACAGCAGTGCTGCTGGAGTGTTTAAACCGTGTGTCCACTCACTGTCCACTCTATTAGACACTCCTATCGAGTGTCTCCACCTTGTAGATGTAAAGTCAGAGACAGAAGCTCATCTGTTTCTGCACAGTTTGTGTTGGTCGTCCTCTAGTCCTTCATCAGTGCTCACAGGACGCTGCCCACAGGACAGTTGGCTGCTCTGTTGTGGTCCTGTGGGGTCCTGACCATTGAAGATCAGGATGAAAGGAGGAGAATAATGTCTGCAGAGAAACAGATGGTTTCTAATTATAGAATTACAAATTACAAACGTTTGGGCACCCAAAGTGGAAAATGAAATGATCACCAAAAAGCGTAAAGATGAAACACACGTCGACATTTTAAGCAGTATCAGTGTATTATTTTAGTTTAAGTACAGTTTTATAGTGAAAAAGAAAAGTAGTATCCTGCAAAATTATGGGAGCCCTAGGAGATTTGAGTGCTCAGATAACTTCGACCGAGCTATCAGACCTTAATTAACCTGTTAGGGTTATGGCTTCATAATCATCGTTAGGGAAGGCCAGGAGATGCAAATTTTCAAAGCTTTATAAAAAACCCAGACTCCCCGAACCTTGTCCCACAAAACAGCAGCCTTCTAAGAAGCTGCCTAGAACTCTGAAAATGAAAATGCTTGAGGCCCACAAAACTGGAAGTTGTAAGAAGGTAGGAAAGTATTTTCAGGTTACCATTTCCTCGGTTCAAAATGTAATAGAGAAATGGCAGCTAACAGGAACAGTGGAGGTCAAGATAAGGTCTGGAAGACCAAGAAATAATTCAGACAGCTCTCATGTGTGGATGGGACAAATTCCCCATGTGCAAGAAACAGTGGGTCTATGGGTATTTACCAATGCCTTTATCTCGAATGACTGCAAGAAAGGCCTTCACGGATCAGAATACAACATCTCCTGCATCCTCACCACAAAATTCACTGTCAAAAGTTTGCAAAACAACATCTAAAAAAGCCTGATGTATTTTGGAAACAAGTCATCTGGACTGATGAGGTTAAAAATATAACTATTTGTCTACAACGAGCAAATATATGTTTGGAGAAATAAAGGGGCAGAATTTTATGAAAAGAAAACTTCTCCAACTGTTAAACGTGGGGGTGGATCAATCATGCTTTGGGGTTGTTTTCCAGCCAATAGCAAGTGGAACATTTCACAGATAAAAGATAAAGTTTATGCCTTTTGCAGATCATTTTATCTTATACAGGGTTTGGACAATGAAACTGAAACACCTGGTTTTAGACCACAATAATTGATTAGTTTGGTGAACTAGGGCCTCCTTTTGCGGCCAATACAGCGTCAATTCGTCTTGTGAAGGACATTTTTTGGATACATTCCGGGTTAACACCCCAACATCCCTTTCAGACAGCTTCCTCTTGCGTCCACAGTTAATCCGGTTGGATGTGGTTGGTCCTTCTTGGTGGTGCTGACGTTATCCTGGATACCGTGGCTCTTGATACATCACAAAGACTTGCTGTCTTGGTTACAGATGCGCCAGCAAGACGTGCACCAACAGTTTGTCCTCTTTTGAACTCTGGTATGTCCCCCATAATGTTGTGTTCATTGCAGTATTTTGAGCAAAACTGTGCTCTTACCTGCTAATTGAACCTTCACACTCTGCTCTTACTGGTGCTCTTAATGAAGATTGGCCACCAGGCTGCTCCAATTTAGCCATGAAACCTCCCACAATACAATGACAGGGGTTTCAGTTTCATTGTCCAACCCCGGTTTTTGCTTAACTGTTCACAGTAACAGTCATTTTGACCAGGAGTGACCAGACACTGTATTACTGAACATAGGTTACTTGTCCATTTCTCTTATTTGATAGCATCTTTCTGTTGGGCAGTGGGAGTAATAGGGCTTCCTGTTCCAGAAGATGTGGAGATGGTTAGCGCAGATAGGTGGAGGTGAATTTGTTCACAGTAGTTCTTATCACAGTTAATTTTTTGTTCGTTGCAGGGAGTGGTGAAAGAGGGTTTCTGCTTTGCGGCCACAAATAGCAGTTATGGTTTCAAACTTCCAGATTCCTCTATAGGCTTATTTTATCAGTTTTATTTTATTTTATCAGTTTTATTTTATTTTATCAGTTTTATTTTCTCCCTGCGAATTTGGAATTCCCCATTATCATCACTCTCATCACTAGTATAGTGAAGATAAGCACTTGCTTCTTCCAATACATGTGATGTTAACCACTGCCTCTTTTCCAACTGTCATCATTTGCATCCTCGCCGGACAGCCCACACGCTCAGTTGAAAGCACCTTGTTCTCAGCTCTGATGCAATAGCTAACAGACGCCTGTGCTGACCAGCATGACACTGAGTGACTCCTTCTGACTCCTTTCAGGTCTGACCTTCTGACTCCAACTTATGAGCCTTTCAGATCCAGACTCTTTCCGTCCTGGTGCAGTAAACTTCCCATGGGGGTCTGAATAGCTGAGTCCACAAAAGTATGAAGATCTATTGTCTGTTTATATACAGGTACCTCTAATGACCCACTGTGGTTTTCCGCTTGGTGTCTGAGTGACCATAACTTCATTCAAACATGTTTGACTACTTTTTCTGATGCTGAGAAAAAGCATGAAATTTATGAATTACTTTAATATCTCACTCCTGGCTTCTGAAGATTGGTAACATGGTTCACAGCTGTAGTTTGTGCAGAGCACTAAGAGTGCACAATGATGCTTTTGTTGCCTAGCAACAAGGACCGTGTTCACACCTGCCTTTAACACGTGTCTTGGGCACTTCAAACTCAAGGGATTGCCAAAACGCATGGCCATTTAAACCTGGCATTTTAATTCCTCGTCAATGACCACATGTGACCAGCTGTCTAACGAAGGACGAGTGCCACTTACATTCTCTTGTTGCGAGTTGCAGTCGTTCGAGGAGTCACAGGTATGTTGCGATAGTCACTGAAATGTGATTCTACTGTGGCAGCAATACAAAACCTCCTCTTTTTGCACTTTTATTTTTGAATATGAGTGTAATTTTATATTGGAACATATCTGCATGTATCATATACTCTAAAAGATAAGGTCATTGAAAATTGTCCTTCAAAGTTCTATCCACAGATCTTCAGTCACAGTGAGAAGTAAAGTCTCGCTGTACATTTTCCTTTCTTACAGAGAGGAACAGTTGCTTTCTCTTACAAGCAACAGTCTTGCGTGTAGGTTGTGTTGTACCTTAGTCTTCTTCTGGCCCAATTTTGCTGATCCAGTCTTTGTATATCATTAAGACAGTGCTCTGGCAGGCTCAACCTAATGGGTCTTTTCTCAGCATATCTACAGGCAACCCACTCAACTGACTGGCCTTTGGCTCTAAAGAGAACAAACCCCCATAAACATGCAAAAACGCAGTATAAATGGTCCCCCTGTCTTTCATATAGTATTCATTTGAAAAAGGTCTTTTGCTGCAAAGTCTCTTTCATAATGAAGGATCAGAGACATCAGTGTAGGTAGAACAGGGGTCACCAACCCTGCTCCTAGAGGGACAGGCTTCCTTGTACCTTGTACCTTTGTAAAATAAAGTGAATATAGACCAACTGTGTGGCACATAGGGTAATTTGTCCTCTGCATTTTACCCATCCATGCATCAAAACACACTAGTGAATTCACACACTTGTGAGCACACTTGTCCGGAGCAGTGGGCAGCCCTATCCATGGCTAGGGAGTCGAGTGCCTTGATCAAGGGCACTTCAGTCATGTCCTGCAGGTTCAGGGAATCAAACTGGCAACTAATTACTGTAATAATAACTAAATACATTCAGACCTTCTTGGTTAAAGTGTTTGGTTTTGAGATGAAAGCTGCTGGAATCGAGGAGCAGGGTCGATGACCCCTGAGGTAGAGGCCGTGGTCACTTACACAGGCTAGAGGAATGTTGCTGTTTTACTACAATCAGCCAATTAAAGTTGTTGCCCTGTGATGAGTTTGCTTGAAACTGAAGAATGTATTGTTTTAAATCCATTAGATCTGTTCATTTAAAGGAAGTCGATCTTCCAAGAGTATTTCATTAAAGGTCTAGATAGAAAATGTTCTTCAAGCACTTGTATTATGACTGATTGTCATCCTCTATACTGAAGTAGTCTAGAGGTTTTATCTGAATTCTATATGGTCAAAAATGGTCAAATCAAATTACAAATTGATTCATTATATTTCATCAATAAATCAGAATTACTTTAATGTATTAATTATTGAACTTACGCCTGAAAAATTAAAGCGTGCCTCAAAATAAACAACAACTTTGAATAAAGTACTTAATGTCCCTCGCAGTGGAGCTTTACATCAATGCTTTTCCCCACTCAGATCAAAACTTGTCCTCTCATGGTGTGACCAGCAAGCTGCAAGCTGATTGTACACAACACTGTTCATTCTACGGTTCCACTGTTCAGTGCCACTTTTATAGGCCCTTGTCTGTCTCATCAGAGCTGGAAAAGTTACACTGGTTTAAACACTATTTTTTATTATTTATAATATAGTCTTTAGAATGTTTAAAAATGTATCTGGGTCCACCCCCTCTCTCTGATCATTCAGAGTCTGTATGCAGGTTGATCATCAGCCCCGCCCCCTCTCTCTGATCATTCAGAGTCTGTATGCAGGTTGATCATCAGCCC